>CAIGRS010069129.1:0-10758 GCA_903798395.1 Fraxinus floribunda | reverse complement strand
CTGTATACTCTGGATGTTAGTTTCTAAATTTGGGCGCATGTATGTGTACTTATGCATGAAATGTGGATGAGCAGGTAGGAGACGAAGAGTTGTGAGGGGCATTGGGTTGAATATTTACCCCTCGAACGAAATCAAAGGGAGATTTCAGTACTCTGTGCTCCACACTTGAACTCATCAATGGGGTCACTCGTCTGAGCAAAAGACGTCGGAGAGCAACCACCAGCACATCGGGTATTTTGATTTATGGATATTTATATATACTGCACAGAAAGATGTATAGATATGGACCTCCTTAGGAGTCCATTTGGTGTGTTCACGTGTGAGATATTTTATTATCTTGAACAAATCTTCAATTTTTTTTTTGGCCTTCCCTTGTGGTATTGGCTTATTTTCAATATTATGCTACCTTGATAGCTGGGCAAAATGTGGTGGGCGATCTTAACAAAATATTAATTAATGATGACCAGTTGCATTTTGATGGTTACCCTGTATTTCCCATTCTATGATTTGTTCGGACTATTACTGAGAAAGGCTGGAACAGAAGGAAAAATTTCTTTTTCGAATCAATCCAAAATTTGTGTTTGAGATCTAATATCTATTGTAATAATAGAACAATTTCTAGCATTGTTTCTTGTAAACTAACTGGAAACAGCTTGATGCGTGTAAGCGATGTAAGAGGAAAGCATGCTTTTGATGTACATAAAAAGTTATGGGTTTAAGGCAAAACAAATGGGACCTTGGATTGGTAATTACCATCAAATTGAGTTAGACCTCAATAAAATCTGAATAAAAATCTGAATAATATTGTTAGGTAAGGATGAAATAATTCACTAAAACGAATGCCTACATTTATAAATATTTGTAACCCTAATTCTAACTTGATGACCAAGTAGTAGAGTTAATTGGAAACTAATAAATAAGGCCGAAGTAACTATGAAACAAATTATTAAGATACCCAAACCCTGAATAGCTAGGATAATAGATAAGGATCAAGTCCAGAAGTGCTTGTATTGCTGTTACGCTGCAGTGATGTGATTAGTTAAATGAAATAGCTTATATAGGAATCTGTCAGAAGTCGAAAAGCAATTGTCAGGCAATGAATGCTATAAATTTCTGAACTTATATTGGGTTTGACGAGCGTTTAAATAAGTTTAAGTTTTTGTTGTATACGAATTGGATCCAGGCAAAAGTATTGGTCATTGAAAAGTAATTGAGCTGGATGACAAGAAGATCTCTTCTCTCTGCTTCCTCTGAAACCTAATTGCGCTAAACAAAGAAAAAAGTAATATTTTTCCTTCTGATATTGAGATCTGAAGTTTTGCTCAAGTATGGGGCGTTAAACAGCTATTTTATTGGTAGTATATAATTTTGGTGTGGTTTTACATTACCAAATATCCAATTCTTATTTGTGGATAGCTACGTTGACACCATTGGAGCACCGTGTTAGTACTATATTGTAGCATTTAATTGCACCCGTCCCCACCAAGGGGTTGAGGAGTGGAGCGTTTTAAAATGGAAAAGGAGCTGATATCATGTGAACATAACTATTGTAAGACAGAAATATTAACAATTATAATGAAGACCAACCGCTATTAATGATGCCTAATGCGTATGTTCTTCTTTTCCTGTGTTGGTCTGTGCCATTTTCGCTTGAATTTCATATCAATTAATTCTTCTGTCACATCTTGTTTATGAACATTTTATGTGCGTGGGATGACACTAATACTTTACGGTATTGGCAGCGGAAGAGATGGGCAGGATGTTGGGGTGGATTATCGTGTTTGGGGAAACAAAAAGGTAAAAAGCGTATTGTACCCTCGTCTCGCATGCCTGAGGCCAATGCTTTGGCAAATCAGGCAACTGGGCAACAGGCTGGTGGGTTGGCTAATCAGACTACTGGATTGACTCCCCCACCATCTTCACCTGCATCCTTCTCAAATTCAGCACTTCCATCAACAGCTCAGTCACCAAACTGTTTCTTGTCTGCCAATTCACCTGGAGGTCCTTCGTCTACTATGTATGTCACGGGTCCATATGCCCACGAGACGCAGCTGGTATCTCCCCCTGTTTTCTCGACGTTCACAACGGAGCCATCTACAGCTCCTTTGACTCCACCACCGGAATTGGCACATTTAACTACTCCCTCTTCTCCAGACGTACCTTATGCCCATTTCCTTTCATCTACTCTCAATCTCAAAAGCACTGATAAGACCAGTTATATCGCCAGCAATGATCTTCAAGCAACATATTCTCTCTATCCAGGAAGTCCTGCAAGTACTCTCAGATCACCTATTTCAAGAATGTCTAGTGACAACTTATCATCATCTTTTCCCGAACGAGAGTTCCCCCCTCAATGGGATCCATCCATGTCTACACAGGACACTGAATTCACAAATTCTGATTCAGCCAGGTTACTTGGGCTTCAACCGGCAGGTGCCTCCAAGTCACGTCAAGATTCCAATTTCTTCTGCCCTGAGACATTTGCTCAATTCTACTTGGATCAGTCTTCATTTTCTCATGCTGGTGGTAGGCTCAGTATTTCCAAAGAATCTGATGCTTACTCAAATGGTGGAAATGGGTACCAGTACTATGTGGAGATTTCTGATGTATTAGAGGACTCCTTCAGTATGACGCCTTTTACCTCCAATAAACCAGTCGAAGAGGAACATATTCTAACTGCACCGGCAGTAGATGGAGCAAAAATGGAGAAAACACGAGAAGAATTTTCAAGTCCACAATATGGTAAAGCACGACTGAATCATGACGAAGGGACACCCTCTGGAGTGCCAGGTTTATGCGATGGTCTTAAAGGTGAACTATCACTAACCTGAGATATATGCTCTACATTTTTTAGTTTAAAATGTGACGAAACTTCTAAAATCGTTTCAATACTGAGATGGCCAGCTGAGACAAAAGGTTCTGTAGCAATTTTTATTATGCACCACCAAGCCGAGTTCCATTGAAGTTCAGTACTGCTTCATAGGGATTCCTCCTTTTCATCGGGGAAACCTTTCAGGGTAGTAGCTGTTCTAAATCAGTTTACAATACTAAATATTAAAAATAAGGTGAAATTTATTATTAAATTAATATAGGCAAGTAGAATTTAGCAGAAATATATAAATTTCAATATTGTCTTTGAAAAATTCTTGTTTCTCTATTGATATTTTATTTTCGTTAATTATCATGATATTGCACATTTTTCTCACCATGACGGTTTTCCTCCTTCCTTCAAGCAATGACATCTTTTGTTACATCTCAGATCAAGTACCACAGCGTCGACTTGGAGATGTGTCTTGCCGAAGTACTCCCGGTAACCACATTCTGAGTGATGATGACTGTATATTCTCTGAGTCTGGATCTACAAGAAATGGCCGGAAATATAATATTGGCTCGTCAAATTCTGACGCAGAAGTCGAGTATAGGAGAGGGCGAAGCTTGAGAGAAGCAAGGAACCTGAGATAAAGCTAAGGTTACTCATCATGCTTGGATATTTATCAGATAATAGTCTCTTGTATGTATTAATTCGGAGCTTTTTTGTTTACTTCTGTTGGGAGTTATTTTCACAAATGATCTAACCTTTGATCCGACCCTCGTTTTGCCTTTCTTTTCCTGTGTCTATCGTATAATATATTCTCTCGGGAATTCTGCTGGTGGCTTTTGGAGTCTGTATGGTATATATTGGTTCATATGGGTGCAAAGAATAGATTATGTGCACTTCTAAGAAATGCCTCAATCAATGTTCTGTTTCATTTATATTTTCCATCTGGATTTTCCCAATCTTTAGAAGGTAGAAAGCTCAAAAATCGTTGGTGTTCTGAACGTGTATTGACGACAAGTTTGTTGTACATCAAATAATGTTATATGTACGTTAATGTTTACATTTTTATTGACATTTTTTCACATGACAACATCGTATACTTTGATTTTCCAAACAATCTTTTAGAGTGTGTTTGGTGCACATTAAAATGAGAGAATGTATTTTTTTAAAGTGATGTGATGAGAAATATGTGGTTGAAAAAGGAGGAAAAGTTATTGATGTGATGGAAAATATTATTTTATTGAAGAATGTGTGGTTGAAATTGAGCAGAAGAATGAGAATGAAACAACCATGCTATATGTACAATTNCACTCACAATAGGAGGGGCCCACTCTTCTTTTTGGAATTTTTTAATCGCACGGGACCCACACACATGTGAGAGGTTGTCAACTACAATTGTCATCCACAATTGTACAAATGGAATTGTCCTTGTTCCAATTAGGTTGGACTAGATGTGTATTGTGTCAGGTCTATACATAGATGGAGAGTGTATGAAAAAGAATAATTTTTTATTTTATTTTGGAAATCGAGGAGTTATCCTCAAACTAAAGTTCTAAGCGTAAGGCAGGGAAGTTAAACTTCAAGTTTTACGAGTCTAGACAGAACGTAATAAAGTGTTTTTTCTATTTTTAATTGTTGTAGATTAAATAAGTAAATAAAATAATGCACACTTTAAAAATTTATAGGAATTTAATACGTAGTTTTCAATGAAAACATAATTTTCAAAATTATATGTACTCCAAATTAATATGCTTTGTTTGTCAGCAGAAAAAGCTAAGCTCGAAGAGTTAGTTTGGGTTATGTTGAGTTATTGTTTGGATTTGTTTGCTTTTTTAATTTTTAGCAATGTTTGAGCATTTTGTTGAACTAGACTTCAAAATAAGAAAATATTACTTACTGAAAAAAAGTGTGTGCCTTTTTTCGCCTAGGCGCACTTTAGATGATAAATGTAAAGTTTAGTGTCATTTTTCACCTAGGCACAAGGCAAACATTTTTTTTTTCGAGTTCTAAGCCTAGACAAGCTTTTTATAACACCATCTCCAATAAGGATGTCAACAAGACGGATATGGAAAGGGTCGGCTATTCTCACCACTATACCATTAGGTATTTTTGTCACTTTCTCCCGTTCTCATACACGGATAAAGTGGTATGGAATGAGTTCAGAGCGAGATCACCTGCCCCATTTATTAATTTTATTGTTTTTTTTTCTTTTATTTTTTTATGTCTTTAGTTGGTAAATATTTTTTTTTCCAATTTGTTAAGAACAATTCACGTTCTCTTTAAAAATGAGACAATTTTTTTTTTATTTGATAAAAAACTTGAATTCGAAATTAATTTTAAATGGGTGAGTAGCTGTGACTACATTTTTCATACCCGTTTTGTGGTAACGACTCTCATCCTGTACTTGTCCCATCTACTTGGTTAGGTAGGTAATCCTCATCCCATACGGGGCAAGGCTCACTGGGTATAGGATTGAACGGATTTTTTTTTTGTCATTCCTAACTTTCAACCCTTGTTAACAAAAATAATTGAGGACTGAATTGCACATTTACTAATACCTCAGGTCTACATCTACAATTAACCAGAAATGCAAGGACGTGACCTAAAAACCACCATTTTCATTATCTTTATCCTCTTCCTTGGCCCCAAAACCCAAAACCCTAAAACTTGAACTGAAACACAGAAATACAAAAATGGGGACAACAGGAAAAGCACTCACTTTCTCACTCCTCTCTCTACCCAAACGTTTCTCTTTCCACAGACCCTTTTACGTCTCACTTCCATTAAATTTACCACGGCCACCCAACGGCGTCTTTTTCCCTAAATTCCGGCCACTTTGCACCACTACCATTTCCGCGCCGGAAACAGCAGCAGATGAAGCAACACTAGAAAACACAAAGCACTCAATACTGTTAGAAAGACTCAGGAACAGACACCTTAAAGAAAGCACGAAAATTACCCTTCCGGCTACGCCAGTAGGGTCATCGAGTAATGGAAAAAAGAGTAAATATGGGGAAAGTGAGGGGCCAAGAAAGAAGAAGGGTGGTGGGGTGGAATTGGCTTCTAGTTTTTGGGAGCTGGGGTTGACTGAAGAAGTGATGGGGGCTTTGGGTGAAATGGGCATTTCAGAGCCCACTGAGATTCAGTGCATAGGGATACCTGCTGTTCTTGAAGGGAAGAGTGTGGTGTTGGGGTCACATACTGGTTCGGGCAAGACTCTTGCTTACTTGTTGCCCCTTGTTCAGGTGTGAACAGAGATTGATTTTATTGAATTTCTTTCCTTTTCATATAATTACCTTTAGAACATTATTGTTGGAGTTTCCTGTATCAGTTACTTATCTTGTCTCTTTTGCTGATGTTAATGTTGATTTTTCATTGTTTTTGAGTTTATTCATTTCTGTTCTTTACTTTCAATTATAAACCTTGATAATTATAGTTCATTTTGGGAGATGTGTGTTTTTTTGACAATTATTGACAGATGAAAATTAACAATTTCATTAGAATGAAAATAGAAGTAAAAGATCCTCGTTTTCTTTTTGTTGCCATTATGAGACGCTGCTTTGCAGTTAAAGTATAAGTTCAGCTTTAGGTGAAAATTGAGTTGTTGTTCTTCTGTAAACAATGAGTAAATTGTGATGTCCTGCAGAAATTTGTGTTCGATATAACCAGCATTCTTTGACTGCCAAAACGAAAACAATTTATTTAGAAGAAAAAAACTCCATTTTTCAGTTGAATGGCATTTTCATGGTGGAAAAAATACTGTACTGGGTCATTTGCCTTCTTTTGGGGGCATATATTCTTGAATCATCTGTCAAGTTCAATTCAAGTCCTAATTACCCTGAGAATATTCAAATTCTCGGGGACCTGATACTTAATTTGATTTCGCTTAGTTAATGTTTCGGGTTTAGACACTTCTTTTAGTTCTGTATTGCAGCATCATATTTTGTAAGATATTTATTGCTTATGAATTGTGATATCCTTAATCTTTTAGCTGCTGAGAAGAGATGAAACTTTACATGGTATGCTAATGAAACCCAGGCGCCCTCGAGCTGTTGTACTCTGCCCAACAAGGGAGCTTTGTGAGCAGGTTTATTCATCTTCCTACAGATCTCTGAAGTGACTTAGACGCTACTCTTACTTTGTTCAATGTATTATTGGTTCATGTTGCAGGTGTTTCGAGTGTCCAAGTCTATTAGTCACCATGCTCGATTCCGGTCAACCATGGTAAGTGGTGGAGGGCGTTTAAGACCTCAAGAGGATTCCTTGAACAGCCCAGTTGACATGGTTGTGGGGACCCCAGGCAGGGTTCTCCAACATATTGAAGAGGGCAATATGGTTTATGGTGACATCAGATACGTGGTAACTACTGCCTCTGATCATTTCACATTCATATACTAATAGCAACTTTGTGGCATTCTTAGAAGTTTGTCACTTTTGTGTTTCCACCAGAACTTGATAATTCTGGCAATCTCTGGATAGGTGTTGGATGAGGCAGATACCATGTTTGATCGTGGCTTTGGTCCTGACATCCGCAAATTTCTTGCCCCGTTGAAAAATCGTGCCTCTAAAGCCGATAGTGAAGGATTTCAAACTGTTATGGTCACTGCAACAATGACAAAGGTACATCTAGTTGATCTTAGCACATTTATGACTTGCCTAGAAGCAAAATAAAAATAAAGTACGGCTTCATATGATGATTGTCCATGTCTTGAGCTTCTTTTAAATGATTGAAACTAACGGAAAAGTGCTTCCTTGTGTGACCTTTTGATTCTAATGCTTCTTGATTATCATATATTCTAGGGATTAGCAGATGGTGTTTCAAACCAATTGTAACTAGATTGCACTTTGGTGGAATTGTGCCTTTTAAGTTTCTTTGACAGTTATGGTAGCCCATATATTTCCATCACTCTTCTTTGAGGTTGCTGACCAATTAAAATATGCTGCATTTTGTAGGCGGTGCAAAATCTGGTTGATGAGGAGTTTCAAGGAATTATACATTTGCGTACTTCTACACTCCATAAGAAGATTGCTTCTGCTCGTCATGATTTCATCAAACTTTCAGGTTCAGAAAATAAGTTGGAAGCATTGTTACAGGTCCACTATTTCTCTCTATTTGTCATTCTTTAATTATATTAGCCTGCAATCAACTTTTCAGGTTTTAAAATGTCAGACTTCGAAAAACCACAAAGCCATAGCACTTCTGAATGAACATAAAGCATGAGAAAAATCTTTGTTTTTGTATTACATCAATTTTCTAAAAGTGAGTTCATTCTTTTATATTTTTCATTGTAGATTCTTCCCTTTGAGCAAAGTCATAAATGTGTTGCACAGACAAAGTTGTTCCTGTTTCTCAAAGAAGACTCATTTTTGGTTTGATGTGATTTTGCAATTGCAGGTTCTGGAGCCTAGTTTAGCAAAAGGGAACAGAGTGATGGTTTTCTGTAACACATTAAATTCTAGTCGAGCTGTTGATCACTTTTTGAATGAAAATCAACTCTCTACTGTCAATTACCACGGAGAGGTCCCGGCAGAACAAAGGTGAGATGACATATGGTTCTCTTGTCTTTGTTTTGTGTCAGTGCACGTGCAATTCATGATTGCATCTATTAAGTTACGGAAGTGGATGGTTATGAATGAATGTACTAGAGGGATTTATATAAGTTTAAAGATTCTCGTGGGGAAGTTTCCTGATATAAAAAAAAAATGTTTGGCTATGTTTAGAGGCAAGTCAAACTTACTTTTTTTCTATTTCCAACCTTTTTTGTTTTTACTAACAAAATTTACTTTCTAGAAAAATAAGTTTTGAGCTGCCAAAACATATTCTAAAGCTTCAAGAAAGTTATCAACTTCCCGGATTTTAATTGCAAAAAGATATGATACACCCATCTCGAATTCCTGTTGCACTTTAGCTCTACATTTTTTTTGCCTCTGAAGGATTTCTTCAGAATCTTTTTTCTCTCCTGTCTAGAGTCTAGACTGATGTCATGTTTCTCTGATACAGGGTCGAAAACCTGCAAAAGTTCAAGAGCAATGATGGAGATTGCCCCACTTTGGTCTGCACAGACTTGGCTGCTAGGGGATTGGACTTGGATGTGGATCATGTTATCATGTTTGATTTCCCGTTGAACTCTGTAAGCTTCATCTTTGATTCCTTTGAACAATCCTCTCTTCTCTCTATCTTCTACTTCTGAACCAAATATGTAAATACTTCTTCTCATTGGCTTTTTAGATTGATTACCTCCATCGCACTGGAAGAACTGCTCGCATGGGTGCAAAAGGTAACTTTTTCAGTTTCCTTGGGTTAGAAGGACTTGAAAAGTGAAAGTGACACTGTAGCAGTTTGTTTTTGTATTGGATTATTCCCCCTATCGTACATTACAGGGATCGATTTATTAATATGGTGAATTTTTAGTGACACGGTTTTAAGTGTTCTTGCGCGCACATGCATATCTGGTTGAGTTTCATAAAACTGTGCAATATCAAGCATAGTCATCCTGCATTACATACATTTAGACATGAATATATTTTCTATTAGAAATTTTCCTCTTATAATTGCAAGAAGACGTTAACTTTATGACTTGGAACCAAGTTGGTTCATGTAAGTTTTGTTAAATAAGACGTTATAATTCATAAATATTAACTATAACGTGGCCAATGGTGCTGTTTACTGTGCTATTTGTGAGCGGCTTGATTTAGCCTTTCTATTTGTTTCCTTCCTTCCCAATCTGTTCATAGCTGCCTTTTTTTTTCTTTTTGCATTTATTAAGTCATTTTTCTTGGATTGTTTTGGTTTCATTATAATCTCCTTATAATTTGAAGTTAATGTCAGACATTAATTTTACCATATATTCACAAATCACAACTACCACTTATTATCTACACTTGGGATCCATTACTCTTCGTTATAATTCCATTTATGTATTATAACGTAATCCAAACAAGATTGCATTTCTTCTTTGTTAATGGACATAGCATACTCTTATGTTGATATTATTCTCCCAAGTCAGAGAACTTTTGTCAAGATTCTAAATTTGGATTACCTTCTTTAAATATTTAGGGAAGGTGACAAGTTTGGTTGCTAAAAAGGATTTGATGTTGGCCAATCACATTGAAGAGGCCATAATGAAGAATGAAAGCTTGGAATCTCTTTCTGTAGATAGTGTTAAACGGGACAATGCCAGGTCGCGAATAAATGTGCAGAAGGAAAGAAACGAGAAGATGGTAAGAGTTTCGAACTCAAAAAACAAGGCTAAAGCTTCTGTGAAAAAATCATCAGATGCCCGTGGAAAGACAATAGTTACTAAATCCTCTGTCCAAAAATCTGGAAAAGCTTCTACATACAAACCTAAGACGACGGGAAGTAAGGTCTTTAAGACATCAAAGTCTTCTGGCAGTAGCAGCAGCTCGAGAGGTACGAGGTCTGGTGGGAAGAAACAATCCGGGAACAAAAATTCTGGTGTCCTGCGATCTACGCAAAAGCTAAATGTTGTTGGATTTAGGGGTCGGAGCTCAGTGAAGGCCGCCTGAATTTGCACTTGACATTATATATTTTATTTGCCCTTTTCACCTTGTAAAATTGATTGTCTAGATTGTAGGACCGTATCACGAGAAGGCAACAGTTAAATTAGGTTTGTACGAGGTTGAAATGGTGTCGTGGATGTGTTACATAGCGAATATGAAATATGAAATTTACTTTGTATATTTCAGTCATAATGCAATGAAGTCAATTTTTTTATAGCTTCCAAACTTTTTATGTAAAAAATTTGTCACTTCACATGATTACAGATGGAGCCTTACAAAATGTGAAGGATTTTGTAGCTTTGTTATTTCCATGGAAAAGAACGTGGTGGTTTTGCAGGGGTGATGATATTTACTGCAGTCATATAATCACCCCTGAGAAATCCGGGAGCTTGTATTTTCCTCTCATGAGTATGTTCTTC
>CAIGRS010069097.1:0-12730 GCA_903798395.1 Fraxinus floribunda | reverse complement strand
TAACCCGCGGTTTACCTCCGCCATTTATTGAGGGGCTGGTGGTCCAGGATATAGTCTGATGTAAGCTGGGATACCTGGGTATCAAAAAAAAAAAGAATCTATATCTATATTCTAAAAGTGTGATGCTCAAAGGCGACAGAGTCAAGTTTTAATCCTTATTATGAGCCTATTTGGTGGAGATTAAAATCGAATTAAAATTGAAAAACTAGCCGTTATTGTTGACTTTTATTAGACGGGTGGGACCCAATAACTGTCATATTCTCAATTTTAATTGGATTTTAATTATTACCAAACAGGATCTATGTTAAATATAGGGTTGTTTCAGCCCATTTTTTTCGTTCAAAAAAATACATTTTGCAATAATGTTATGATGAAAAATATGTGGTTAACGAATAAGAATTTTTTTGATTTACGTGTAATATTATTTTATTGAAGAATGTGGTTGAAATATTGTCAAATTATTGTTTAAAAATGCATTTTGATGAAAGAAATTGGACTCAAACAAGGGCATAGTAATGCATTCTCTTATTTTTAATATACGAGGATTTTCCCTCTTGCCTCGTGTCTAAGCCCCACCATTTTTCACATATCAAATTAATACAAAAATAATATCGTATACCAAAAACTTCTCACTATTTTTCAATCACGCATTCTCTTAAAAATCATTATTCAAAACTCTTTTTCTACCAAAATAGTTGTCAAACAAGCGCTAAGATTGAACATCAAATCTTAATATAATATTAGAGTCCAACAAGTTCAAACAAGAAATTCAATCCGTCTAAATCTTAAATGAGCACATGAATTAAAAAATTAGCATGCTTAAATCTTAGGGACATATTAAGAACTTCTACTACATTTAATAAGGTCAACGCGTCAAGATGAAACCTTAAATCTCAATAACGATACCTAAAAATAAAACTTTTAACTTTTTCTCTCTTAATTTTGTCAAACACACTTGATTCATGTTAGAAAACACGGTATTAAGCCCTAACTTAATAGCCATTGTTGACACCAAAAAATATACCTCCAACGTGGCCAATATATTCCAAGACCTTTTACATCCACGCAAACCTTGTTCATGCACACTTGAACAGTTCAAACTGT
Organism: Fraxinus floribunda; assembly: GCA_903798395.1. Classification (NCBI taxonomy): domain Eukaryota; kingdom Viridiplantae; phylum Streptophyta; class Magnoliopsida; order Lamiales; family Oleaceae; genus Fraxinus; species Fraxinus floribunda. Next base: position 11,626 of record CAIGRS010069097.1, on the reverse strand, counting down.
TAGCTACATTGGCCTCTTACGGTGGGGGTGGAGTTGGCTACGCATACTGCGACGGTCAAGTCAATTGGAAAAGTAAATATATGAGCGTGGAAGAGTTTTAGACGCGAGCCTCCAGTATAAAAAAAGATCGATTTTAGGGAATAATAAATAAAACAGTGATATAGAAAAGTTATAGTTTCGAGAGTCTAAACTTGCATTACCTTGAAAATCACACTAAGTGCCTCTTTTATAGTAGAAGATGATGATTAAGAGTCGTTAGATGAGGGGGCATGTGACCTCATCCGCACAACTGGATCCTCTTGTTATAACCATCAATTAATCAATTATAGGCCATTTTGTATTAATGTTGTGACGGTTTGACGCCCTAGACCTGACATGTAAGACTAGACTTGACTTGTTTGATTAAGTAGAACTACCTAGTCAGTGAGTTGTCACATCACCCACTTGATACAAGATCTAGTATGAAACTTTCTCTAATACGCCTCTACCTATCTCATGTCATCCATTAGGGTTAAGATCTTTACGGAGGGTTCAGCCAAATTGGGGTTTAACTAATAGAGGTTCGACCAAATTGCCATATAGGCAGAATGATGTGGAGTGCGAACCTAGATTCACTTGCCATGTAGTTGTCACTTGTCCATGCTTAGAACTTCGTTGGAAGAGGCATAACAATAGTCCCCCAACTCCATGTATGAACATAATGTGTGGATTTTGAATGAACAATATGAGTAAATTTTTTAAGCAACTTTCAAACCTGATTTAAGACAATGCTCTTATATTTAGGCAAACCTTTTGGTGAAGATGGAGCCTACGATAAGGCTAAATAAAACTTGGACGAGGCCTTTTGTATAAGGAAGAGCCCCTTCGGGAAGATGCAATCGTTGATAAGGTTGAATTGAACTTAGGTGAGGCCCTTTGCATAAGAAAGAGCCCCTTCGGGAAGAGGCAACCGTTGATAAGGTCGAACTGAATTTGGGCAATGCCCTTTGCAAAAGGGAGAGCCCATTTAAGAAGAGGCAGCCGTTGATAAAGCTGAATTGAACTTGGGCGAGGCCCTTTGTATAAGGGAAAGCCCCTTTAGGGAAAATGTGGCTATTGATAAAGTTGAGTTGAACTTGGGCGAGACCCTTTGCATAATGAAGAGTCCCTTCGGGAAGAGACGGCCGTTGATAAGGCTGAATTAAACTTGGGTGAGGCCTTTTACATAAGGGAAAGTCCTTTCGAGAAGAGGCAGCCGTGATAAGGCTGAATTGAACTTGATCGAGATCCTTTGCATAAGAGAGAGCCCATTCAGGAAGATGAAGTAGTTGATAAGGCTGAATTGAACTTAGCTGAAGCCCTTTGAAACGGGGTAACTCTTCCGTGCATGGGCTTCCTTCATAGTGTTTGATCCATCCATGGAATGGAGTTAATCCTCTAAGACAACAAGTTGTGGCTCTTTCTGTGATGCATCACACTTGTTATTGATAAGGCTATTTTACCCCCATGCAAGAGGATAGCTCTTCCTTGCAAGAGCTTCCTACACGGTGCTTGATCTATCTATGGAAGGCGTTAATCTTCTAAGGCGACAAGTTGTGACTCTCTATAGGATGCATCACACTTACCCATAATGAGGCTATTTTACCTCATTGTAAGGGGATAACTCTTCCTTGCAAGGGCTTCCTCCAAGGTGTTTAATACATCCATGGAAAGGGGTTAATCCTCTAAGACACAAGTTGTGGCTCTATGTGGGATACATCACTCTTGTCATTGATGACGCTATTTTACCTCTTTGCAAGGGGATAAATCTTCCTTACAAGGGGTTCATCTATGTTATTTGATCTATCCATAGAAGGGGTTAATCCTCTAAGGCACAAGTTGTGGCTCTCTATAGGATGTATCGTACTTGACTTTAATGAGGCTATTTTATCTCCTTGCAAGGGGATAGCTCTTCCTGCAAGGGCTTCTTCCATGGTGTTTAATTCATCCATAGAAATGGTTAATCCTCTAAAACATAAGTTGTGGCTCTCTGTGGGATGCATCACACTTGTCCATGATGAGGCTATTCTACATCATTGCAAGGAGATAACTCTTCCTTGCAAGGGCTTCTTCCATGGTATTAAATCTATCCATGGAAGGAGTTAATCTTCTAAGGCACAAGTTGTGGCTCTATGTGGGATGCATTACACTTGTCCTTGATGAGGCTATTTTACCTCCTTTCAAGAGGATAGCTCTTCCATGCAAGGACTTACTCTATGGTAGAAGGGGGTTAATTCTCCAAGGCAACAAGTTGGGGCTCTCTGTGGGATGCATCACACTTGTCCATGGTGATGATATTTTAACTTTGCAAGGGGATAGCTCTTCCTTGTAAGGGCTTCCTTTATGGGGAAAGGGGTTAATCTTCTAAGGCACAAGTTGCGGCTCTCTGTGAAATGCATCACACGTGTCCTTGATAAGACTATTTTACCTCCTTACATGGGGATATTCTTTCTTGCAAGGGCTTCCTCCATGGTGTTTGATTCATCCATGGAAGAGAGCCAATCCTCTAAGGCACAAGTTGTGGCTCTCTGAGTGATGCATCACACATGTCCTTGATGAGGCTATTTTACCTCCTTATAAAGGGATCGCTCTTTTTTGCAAGGGCTTCTTCCATGATGTTTGATCCATCATGGAAGGGTTTTAATTAGTCGAACCACTAATACATAGTCAATATGAAGCCTTGCATGGTGGAGGCATTGATGCAAAGGCGAGATGAGACATTGCATAGCAAAAGTACTGATGCATAGGTGGGATGAGGCATTGCATTACAGAGTCCCATGTTTTAGGGATATGGCCTATTAATTTATCAAGTATGACCTCTTTTTTAAGGGTCTTTTCTTCTTCAAGGGCCTTCCTTCTTCAAGAGTTATTATTCATAGCTTATTTTTCATGGGCCTCCATTTTTCAGGGGTGTTGGAGGTACTTATGCATAGGCGAGATGAGACCTCCACATTTAAGAAAATTGTAGTTTTAAAGATGATCTTATGCTTCATGGATAAAGCCTCGTAATTCTTCAAATATGACCCCTTCTTTAAAGGTTATCCCTTCTTCAGGGGTTTATTCCCTTCATAGACTCTTCGGGGGCTTCCATTTTTTAGGGGTTCTTTTATTCATAACATCTTCAAATACCACTCTTTTTTGGGGGGTCTTTATTTCATGGGAGATGCATTGATATATAGGCGAAGCTAAAAATTGCCTTCAAGCCCTAAATAATCTCATGATTAGGTCCCTTAACTTTTCATCTTCTACATTTTGGTCTCTATCTTTTGACTTTTATTTTGATCATACCCTTGAAAAATTACATCCAAAGTTCTTCAACTTTTGACACTCTTACACTTTAGTCCCCAAGTTCACTTTTTGTTCGCTTTTAGTCATTTTCTCTTCTTTTGCATTGTTTTCCTTCAATTTGGGGATTTTTACTTATCACACGTGGGAGACACTTATGCATAGGCCAAGAAGAGGCATTGCATGGAGGAAACACTATTGAATAGGCCAATATGAGGTCTCTACACTTCAAAACATGAAACTTGTAGAGTTGGAACATTTCTTCAAGGATGAGCCTCTAAAAATAGATGAAGCATTTGTAGAGGGAAAATCCCATGTTTCAGGGATAAGGCCTCTTAATTTTTCAAACTTGTTCATTTCTTCAGGGGTTCTCCTTTATAGTCTCTTCTTTAGAGACTCCAATTTTTCAGGGATTATTCGATTAATGGCTTCTTTTCAGGGGCTTTCCCCATTTTCAAGAGTTCTTTCGCTTATGAACTTCTTTTTCATAGGCATCCCCATTTATATGGGTTATGTGCATTCCATTATATTTGGAGGAGTTGTTTTATAAGGGCGACTTTGGTCCAGATGACCTCTTCTTCAGGTACCTCTCTCGATCTTGGGTGTCCATCTTTATCATTAGCACTTTTTATGGGTGGAAGTCTCATTTATTTAAGTGGATTTTGTCCTCAAAATACACATTTTTCAAAGAGTGAACGCTCGAGATGTTGAGTTGAACTTTGAATCTTCTGTGTTTGGGGCTTCCACTTGCTCTTTATTCAAGAACAAAACATTTTTTTAAGGGAGATACCTCTTAATTGCTTGAATTCATGGTGAAAAGGCACATCTTTTCTTCAAAGAGGGGCTTTTCTAAGTGGATCGTAGACTAAAAAGACTCATTTTTAGAAGAGTATCACATGTTAATGAATTGCATTGAGCTTAGAATTTTCTTTACCTTCAAGAACTTCTACTTGTTCTTTCTTCAAGAGCAAAGTCTTTTTCAAGGGGGAAGACTAGGCACTCTTTGTATGCTTTTTCCACTAGATTTTCGTTTTCCCACAAACGACGCCAATTTGTTGACCCAAAAAATGTACTTCCAACATGGCTAACAGATCTCAATGCTTCTTACGTTCACGCAAGCCTTGTTCATGTACACTTGAGTAAATCATTAGCCACACGTGGCCTCCTCGGTGGGGTGGGGTGGGGTGGGATGGAATCAACCGCATGTACTTTAATGGTTAAGTCAATTGAGAAAGTAAATATATGAGCGTGAGAGAGATTTAGTTATGAGCCTCCGTATAAAAAGGGGGTCGATTTTGGGGAATAATAAATAAAATGGTGATATGACAAATTTATAGTTTGAGAGTCTAAACTTGCATTACCTTGAAAATGACAATAATTGTGAGCTTTTATAGTAGAAGATGGTGATTAAAAGTCGTTAGATGAGGGGACACATGACCTCATCCCTACTACTGGGACCTCTTGCCATAGTCATCAATTAATCATTCTTAAGCTATGCTACATTTAATGTTGTGACTGCTTGACGCTCTAGACCCGACATGTAAGACTAGACTTGACTTGTATAATTGAATAGAACTGCATATTCAGAGAGTTGTCCATCATCAGTTTGATACAAGATCTAGTATGAAAATCTTCTCTAATATGCCTCTAACTGCCTCACCTCATTCATGGGGGCTCAGCTCTCCACGAGGGTTCAACTAATAGAGGTTTGGCCAAATTGGGGTTCAGTCAATAGAGGTTCGGTCAAATTGACACATGGGCAGAATGATGTTGAGTACGGGTTTAGATTCGCTTTCTGTGTAGTTGCCACTTGGCCATGCTTAGAGTTTCGTTGGAAGAGGCGTAACAATCATTATAAAGAGAAATGGAGGAAAAATGATGTTTTGAATAATGAATTTTTTGAAAATGTGTGGTTAAAAATGAGTATGAAAAATAAGACGTATTATTTTAATGGGAGTCAAATATGGACTAATTTAAGTCAAGGACAAAGTTGAAGACTTGAATTGTAAGTATCCCATCGTACTTGTGACTAGGGTTGTCTGTGGGTCGGTTCGATTAGGTTCGGTTCTGCTCGGTTCCAAAATTTTCGGGTATTTAATAAATGGACCCGTCGGGTACAAATATAATTATGGAACCGTTCGGGTTCGGTTCAGTTCGGTTCGGGTCGGTTCGGTTCGGTTCCTTTCGGTTTCATGCCATAATTAAATTTTTTAACATTTACAGCAATACTACATAAATATAACTAATGACATTTCATTCGTAACTTTTACAAATTAACGTAGCCCAATTCAAAAATATATAAATAACTAGCTGTCGNAATTTTTTAACATTTACAGCAACACTACATAAATATAACTAATGACATTTCATTCGTAACTTTTACAAATTAACGTAGTCCAATTCAAAAATATATAAATAACTAGCTGTCGAATAATATTAATTCAATACATACAAATACCAAAAAGTAGATATTAATATTAAAATGTCGGTGATCCATATTAAAAAATTGAGGCTCAATACTTAAAATTTTGAAATGATCTGATTTAATTAATTAATTTGTTAATTTATTTAAAAATAAATAAAATAATTTAATTAATTCAATAAATAAAATAAAAAATTTATTTAGTTTCAGGTCTCATTCGATTCTTTGGTTCTTGGTCTAGACTCGAGACCCGACCCATACTCATCGATTCTCGATTCGGGTACTCGTTCGGATATTTAACTTGTGAAAAAATGCTCGGTTCGGTTCGAGACTTTTGGACACCCCTACTTGTGACTTCAGCCATGACGAAATATGATTTGGATTTTAGCAAAGCAATAATTTGACATTAGTTTATGTAAAGAAACGGTCCATTTGTTTTGTATTATTTTACGAAAAGTAGTCACGTACTTGAGGGTTTCATTAAAACAAGTTTGATTTATTTGGTCTTTTGTTTGAAGTTCTTTAAAGCAACTTTGTTGACAATTTTGATCTTACGTTACTGTAGATATTAATTATAATACAAAAAAGGGAACACAATTAGCTTAGTCAACAATCGAATTGAAGCAAAATAATATTTAAAAGATACAAGATCGATATACTCCTTTTAATGAGATAATATTTTATGATGGAATTTCAATACTCAATATGATATCTATTTACCCTAGAGGGTGTTTGGTGTAGATTAAAATCAGATTTTAAGTGGATTATGATAGAAATTTTTGAAATGTGTAGTTGAAAAGATGTGAGACCCATGAAAGATGTGGTTGATATTGATTGTTTGACTTTGACTTAGATTAAAATCTAGCCTAAACATGCCCTTAATATAGCGCCAAACAAATCACAAAAGATTAATCGGAAATAAAAAAATTGAACACGCAATTTTACGTAGAAGCTTGACATGAATGCTTACATCCCCGTTGATCTCTGAGTCATGGAAGGAGAAGAATCGCAGAGTTGAGAAAACGAGCTCAGGAATATAAAGAGAAGGCAATAATGGCTGATAATTGTTCTCCAATTGTTCAATCTAATTTTCAGTATTATTTGAGAGTAGTGATAATTGTTGATCAAAGTCAAATTCTTCATATCAGTTCTCATTATATTTATTCATTTGAATCAAATAAACTGGTTATTGAAAAGAGGTATGGCCTAAGACTTTCTAATATTGGTACTTGTCTAGCTCGATATTTAAGTTTTAATAAGAGGGAGATTGAAGGTAAATTTTTTCGGGATGCACATTGAACATAATAATGTAGATGACTTATCTGTAACTGTTACGAATAAGACTACTCTATCAAAGAATTAGTCACCAACCATCCTGAACGAGTAATGTACCCTTAATTTCTAATTCAAATTCTTTCAGGTGCCATGAGTGAGATTTTGTTTGGAATATCGATCTTGGTACTTGGAGAATCTGGATGGAACAATTTTTTATCACATACTTGCAAGCTGAAATTCGAACATCATCACTCCGAGAAGTTTTCTAAATACAATCAAGTATGTGCGCCGTTTGTGAGGGTTTTGTGCGTCTCTTGACCTTCTCTCTCAATCTGATCTTCATCTCTGGAATCTTTGGTGAGTTTTAATGTATTGAGTGTATGTTGGTAAGTTTGGAGTGAGGTGGGAGAAAACACATGAAGAAACTTCATGCATTGTACAAATTGTTCTTGGCTAATTTTAAACGTGTTTAGTGGTAATTAAAATTAGATTTTTAATAGATTTTGATAGAAGTTCTTGAAATATATGATTGAAAATTTGTGATACTCATATAATATGTGATTGAATTGAATTGTTAATTTTGACTAAAATTTAAATTTTAATCGATACCAAACAGAGAATGTGTTCTGTAGTGATATCTACTTGTCAATGCTCAACGTGTTAATAGCGTTTAGATCACGTGAACATCCGGATCCATAAACAGGTGAAAATTCTTCGTGTTCTTGTTTTTTAGTTTCTGCGATTTTTGATTTCTACAAATACTTTGTTTATATGATATGTTCAAATACGATTTGGGGACCGACAATTATCATTAACTCCCAAACATTAGAAGACCGGGAAATGTGGAAAAAGCAACCAGCGGATGTCCTGATATCTTCTCAATATAAAAACAACAATAAAAGTGAGGTATATTAGAGCCACCACCATTAACTTTGTTCTCAAACATTTTTTCATGTTACAAACCGGACATCAACTGTGCTTAACTGGAAATGAACAGTAAAGGAAAACTCGTTCAATATTCCTCCACATTACTCTTTGCTACAGTCATTAATTATCAGCCAAATTCCATTCGACTTCTTGTCAATTTCATAGACCCAATTCCAGGGACAGGGGCTGGGGCTGGGGACAATCTTTAATGATATTGAAAAAGATGGGTATCTATTCCGTGAAATTTCAATCTCTAATTACCTGTTAAAGTATAATATAATTAAATAATATTTACCATAATATCTAATTTTATACGCACTATTGAACTTTACTCAAGAGTAATATTATTTAATCTAGTACTATTCAACTTAAGTTCAAAGTCAATTTTATTTGAATAAAGTAATTTAGCATTATTTGACAACTTGCTCTTTCTCTTTTGCCATCCTCATTTTTTAAGGGAAATGGTGGGTGTACAGGGTCAGAACCACCAGACAACTCACATCAGGTGGGGCCCACCTCAATAAAAAAATTACACCGACACGGAACCCATCTCAATAAAAAAATAAAATAAAAAATTACCCTCATGTGAGTTGTTTGTAAGGGTTCTGTGAACCCCAACCTGTACACCTAGTATTTCCACAAAATTAATTTAGTTTGTCATGTCACGAATCTAGAAATAGCAATTTTATAATTACGTATTTTTATTTGATAAGAAAGATCACATGCTACTATTCCCAAACATTTTGGAGTCCCAAACATGCATTATAATGGCCTTCTATTTTCTCTGAAAATCTACCATTTCCATACAGTGGTGCAATATATGTCATCCAACTTCAAAAATTTATTTTTGTTTTAAGTAATTTAGCATGATATCATAGCAATATCTAACCCAGCTCTCTTTTACTATTCACAAATTTTATAACGTTGTTTATTGGCACTTGTCTACAAAATTATATTATAAATTTTATAATGACTTGTTTGTGTTTGGTAAGAAAGATCACATGCTGCTTGACAGAACTAACAATTCGATGTACCAATTACCATATATATATATATATATATATATATATAACTTCTATGTGTGTTGCAATATTCACAAACAGTTCATTATCAGCCAATTAACAAATATTTGAATTTCCACGATCTGTTAGATAATTTGGCGAAATGAATCAGTTGCATGTTTTCTTCTTTCCATTGTTGGCTCCGGGACATATGATTCCAACCTTGGACATGGCCAAGCTTTTCATTTCCAGGGGTGTGAAGACAACTATAATTGCAACTCCTGGATTTGATAAACTGATAGAAAATGCCAGGGAATCAGGATTTGATATTGGGATGCATGTGCTGAAATTTCCTCCAGAAAAATCTGAGTTGCCTGATGAAATCAAGAGCCTTGACCAAATATCAGATGATTTGATTCCCATGTTCGCAAAAGCCCTGGAATTGCTCCAGGAACCTGTTGAAAAACTCCTGGAAGAATTTCATCCAGATTGTCTTGTTGCAGATATGTTCTTTCCATGGGCTGTTGATTCTGCAGCCAAATTTGATATCCCAAGGTTGGTTTTTCATGGAACATGTTATCTCTCACTATGTTCTACAGAACACATGAGGATTTACGAGCCTTTCAAGAATGTATCATCGGATTCTGAGCAATTTGTCCTGCCCGATCTTCCCCACGAGCTCAAGTTTACAAGACCTCAAGTGGTATTAAAAGTGCCAAGTCCTTATATATTTGATCATTCTTTCTTTGTTTAAGTAGTTTGAGCTTTTGATGGATAGAATTGCTTGTTTGAGCCTTTTGGGCTTTGATAATACCGTGTATAATGAGTCTTGATCTTAAAAGGGCAACTTAGTTAAGAGGATATATTTAAATGACGTTGATTTTTCTCCTTTCAGGTGTTTCATTTTGATCAAGAAGAAATACAAAATGATTTCACAAAGCAGTTTATCAGAATACAAGAATCAGAGACCAGAAGCTATGGAGTTCTTGTTAACAGCTTCTACGAGCTGGAACCTGATTATGCAGACCATTACAGGAAAGTTTTGAGAAGAAAAGCATGGCATATAGGCCCACTTTTGCTATGCAGTAAGGGAGGAGAAGAATATAAATTACAGAGAGGAAAAGAATCCGCCATTGATGAACATGAGTGCTTGGAATGGCTCAACTCCAAGGAACCAAATTCTGTAGTTTTTGTCTGTTTTGGAAGTTTGGCAACCTTTACTGAAAATCAATTACATGAAATTGCAAAGGGTCTTGAAATCTCCGGCCAGAAATTCATTTGGGTTGTTAGAAAAGGCAAGAACCAAGAAGAAGATGAAACAGAAAACTGGCTGCCAGAAGGATTTGAGGAAAGAACAAAAGATAAAGGACTGATCATTAGAGGGTGGGCACCTCAACTTTTGATTCTTGAAAACAAAGCAGTAGGGGGTTTTGTAACACACTGCGGATGGAATTCGATGCTTGAAGGAGTGTGTTCGGGGGTGCCCATGGTGACATGGCCAATTTTTGCAGAGCAGTTTTTCAATGAGAAATTGGTGACAGATGTTTTGAGAATTGGAGTTTCTGTTGGGAATAAGCAATGGAAGAGAATGGGAAGTGAAGGCATTGAAAGGGAAGCCATAGACACGGCAATTCGGCGCATTATGGAAGGAGAAGAAGGTGCAGAAATGAGAAGACGAGCACAAGAATATAAAGAGAAGGCAAGAAAGGCTGTTGAAGAAGATGGATCTTCTTACACTGACTTGAATGCTTTGTTTGAAGAATTGAGTGCGATCAAGGTTGGCCAGTGAGACAATAGAGATAAGCTTTATTGTTCTAAAGGAAACAATACGAATCAACGTTTTTTCTATTTCTCCAAGTAAAGATCTTAGCATTACAATGATAAAGATCTTAGACAATCAAGTGCAGGCTTGGGGGGAGTAATTAAAGGCTCACAAGTAAATTGCTATGATTTATCCTATCTTTAGCAAAATTAAGAGTCCATTAATATGTTACAATACTTTTCACTTTATTTTGAGATTGTTATAGTTTGTTGAGTTGACGATATGACGTATTAAGATATATCTAAAATTTTTACATATCATTCTGTATATGTATCAAAACAACTTTTTTTCATAACGAACACACATCCATAACAAAGGTGAAGAATTAAGTAGTAAAATTAGATGTTCGGAAAGGAAAAACAGATATAGAGACTAATTAAACTCACGCTTACTATAAGGCCGCTCGAGGGAGGCCTGAGAGAGAAGATCGTTCTCCGATAAACTTTCGAGGAGGCCGGGTGTTAAGGATCGCAGCTTTACTTAAGCCCTTTGACCCTATCGCAGCCGCAGTTTGTCCAACTTCGACCGCACATTGTAAATATTAGTTCAAATTTGAGTTGTAATTTCCTTTCCGTTGTAATAGTTTATTTAAATTGTAAAATAGCTAGAAATTAGAAAATTTTAGTATGATTCTTCGGCATTTAAACGTCGACTCCCGTTACTTAGATTTTTGTTCCGAATGCTATTATAGGGGATATTAGTATTTCAAACATCTTTCAAAATTTTTAGTGTTTACCCCCCCGCACTAACCATTGAAATTTTCTACTTTCGTCTATTGTAATTTCTAGTTTTCAAGCAGTCAATAATCAAGTTACTTTCAATGTGTTTCAATTTTATGTTGCAAACTTTCTACAAATTGTAATAAAATTTTCTTTC
>CAIGRS010069086.1:0-16202 GCA_903798395.1 Fraxinus floribunda | reverse complement strand
CTAGCACGAGGCTAATTGGGAAACGAATCTTTTCGGCTTCGATGAAAATTTTACTATTTTTTTTATAGGAATGAGTTCATGGAAAAGTATTCTAGATGAGTTAGTTTGACTATCCCTTGTGCTCGTATTCGTATATATTGTAATCTTGTTCTTTTCTTCTAGCGATATCTCTAAAGAAAACGTACAACGCATTTAATATTTATATTTCGATTTACTTTTATTGTTTGGAAAGTGTTACATCAAGCACTCAACATGTCTCTCTCCTGTGTACTTCTTGATAATAAATTAATAGGAGTTCGTACGTGAACATGCTTGCTTCAATAAAAGAAAGGGTTTATCTATTTGTACAGTCCGACTAGGACTGTACAAATATAGCCCCCTCACAAGAGGGGGGGACATTGTGAGGGGGCTGTGAAGCATGCTGTGACTCTAGTACAGCTCAGTGAAACTATTTAAATTTAATGACAAATTTATATAGACAAAAATTTGACAGAAAGAAAATTCTATACATTATGAAAGACACCACTTATCGAATTCGTTAATACAAAATATTTCTCAATGACGTCCCATTCAATTGGTTTAGTGAAATATAGAAAAATTAGGCGGTCTCCCATTGAATTTTAAGACGTGAAAAAATGTTTTAGCATAAAATAGATCACATGTGGGCAAAAAAAAAGGGATGCAAAGTTGTGAGAGTTGTGTTTCTCAAAGCACATTTAAAATGGTGATATTTGTGTCAATTGTCGTCTGTTGCTTATTTGGTTAATGCTGTTTATGTAGCATCCATTTACTGTAGTTGGGCCTTCACACGGATTGTGCTAGTTTAAACTGATTTGGACTGTTAGCTAAAATCAAAGGCTGAGATTTATTTATGTGATAATATCGTTTGTTGGGTTCCTGTTGAGTCATATGATTTTCTGGACTCTTCGTTTTTCTCTCTTTTTGGTTCCTTCATTTTTTAGTCTGTATTTTCTTATTCTTGTTGAGTTCTCTGTAATCGATCTAACTGTTTTGGAGGTGAATCTCTTGTGTAAAATCAAGCTTGAAAGAGTGGCTGATTTCATGTAGGTTATCTCCTAAGTGTTGGGTTGGATCTGTGTAGCTTTCACTCACTGTTTTAAGAGATCGGTGAGTAAAATTGGATCTGAGTGGTTTGATCTACTCTCTCTCTTGGAAGGTAGTTTTTGCACTAGTGGAACGGGCTGTTCCTGAGCCCCCCAAATTAGGCCATTTTTGGCTGAACTGAGTAAACATATTTGTGTTGTGTGTTTGTTTTTACTTTGTTATGCCTCTGATGAGTTTTTATTTTTACTGTAACAAATTATTTCACTGAGAAATCCCAACAAAGCGGTCATGTGCAATGCCAAATGGGAATCAATATTTTATTGCTTGAAAATGATGTGTTTCAAGAATTTATTTTAAGACCGTGACCTCTCTAAATTAGTACGATTTATTACACAATAATTTATTAATTAGCATAGATTTTAGAATATTTACTTTAAGATTTATATCTGTATATTTATTAATATAGCTGCATACTTCTAAATAGTAAAAACCCTTCATCATGGTAATTTAGTCTTAGATTTTTATTGTTTGTAAGTTACCAATGAGTTTGGTATACATCTTCAATAAAAAAAATTAAATGCAAGAATTGTACATGAGAAAAATCGGGTGAAGATTTTATAGTAAATGCATCGTCATAATATTATCATAAAGTGGAAGTCGAAGAAGATATGAAATAAGGGTAAAGATATTTGTACATAATTTTATGTGCCGAATTGTTTACCCCCTCACATTTACGAGGGCCCCGCGTGAATTAAAAAAATTCCAAGATATGGTCCCCACCCCCTTATTGTGAGTAGTCGATAAATGATTATGTAAAAAAATTCGATACATGTAGCATGATCCATGAAATAAACCCTTTTTATGTCAAACAAAAATAGATTAGGTTCTCTTCATTCATGTTTTTCTCTTCTTGACCTTTCAAATCTCAATCATATTAAAGCTCACAAAGAATTTTGAGGTACGAGTTCGGGATAGCCAAACAGAAACAAAATACTCTAGAAAAACGGTTCTACAAGGAAGTGATAATGCTAATTACTTTTTTTACATATATTTTTTATTAATTATTAGATAACAAAAATATTAAGTTATACCTATAGTCTTAAACTAATTTGTGATATTATCTTCATTTCACCACTCTCTAGGTAAATTTCTTGGTTTTTCTTTATGTTTCAATATTGTTTTTATCAAGGTATCTCTTTACAAATTAATTTTTTTAGTCTCCTGATTACATTACTATAATTTTATTTACTCAAAAGTTTGTATGCCCCTATTTTGTACAGATTTATTGAAACTCTTTTTTTTTTTTNTTTTTTTTTTTTTTTTCAAATTCATTGTCAACCACACATTCTCGAAATAAAATAATTTTACACATTGGATTTATATCTTTTCCCTACTTTTTAATCATACATTCTCAAAAAAATTATTTTTCGTAAAATATATTCTCAAAAAATATATATCAAACAAGCTTTAAATAAAATTATATCTCTTTATTAACAATATTTGTATTTGTTTACTCCTTTTATTGAGCTTACTCACAAATAAGAGATTAACAAAAACCAAGAAAATTACTCGTACATTCCTCAATAATTTTTGGCTAATAACCCAAATTAAAATGAGTTAAAATTTAATTTTAAGCTCCAAAATTAAAAACTAATATAAAAAATTATTTTAAATTATTTTTTTATTTTTATATAACGAACATAAGTTTTTAGTTGGAATATGACAAGAATTCCCATTTTCTACTTTACAATGTTGAAAAAAAAAATCCAAATGATTTTATCAATACTTTAGCAAACTTCTTCCTTATTTAAGCAGAAAATCAAGGAAAAAGAATATATTAAATTTAGTTAAGAAAAAACATTTTATGAACATCATGCTTCAAGAAATTAAAATTTAGAAAAATGATATAGTAATTAAAGAAATCAAATGTAAATTGTAATATGTTGTGTACAACCTTGTTTGAGCTCCATTTGAGAGAGAATACATTTTTGAATAGTGATTTTTGAAGAATGTGGAGTTAAAAAAATTTTAAAAAATTTTTCACTTTACGTGTAGTATTATTTTATTGAAAAATATGAAGTCAAAAATGAATTTTGAAAAAAATAGAACTCAAACAACCTAATGTAGAATGTGTGATTTTTTTAATTATATTTTAAGGTTATTTTTTCCTTTTGTCTAGTTACCTATTTACCATGACATAATATTATATCTTTCAGCTGTGTTTTGCTACTCTTTAACGAGTATGTATACATTTTTAGTTTTTACTATTGTATTTTTGTTCAGTCCACACAAACACCACATATAACATACATATACCTGTATCGAATATCTCCAGCAGAAGGAAATGTTTTAACAGTTTGGTCGTCAAACTATTAATACATTTAAAAAAAAAAATGTTCTACACAAATGCACAACAGACTAACTATACAAATTACTCAGGGCTTCACTTAAACGGTCTGTGAGCATCTACTGTCACTCACATCCACAAGGTCCATATGGACGACAAGCCGGCAGGGATATCTTCATTTCCTTGAAAAGCCAAAGCAGATTCAATTCCATGAACATAAAAAGTTGTTGCATAAGCCTGGTGTTTTGCTCCCGCACGGAGAAAAGCCCTGTACTCGAAAGCATATAAGAGATGCTTTCAACAAATGCGAAGCGCATTTTCTAAGCCTCATTTTATCGTCATTGGCTAACTACATTAGTTGGTTGATCCTTGACTGTAGTTTCTGCAGGATCTTCATCAGCATTGTCTATATGTTCGTCCACATATGCTTGAGAGCTAACCACATGACCCATCAGGTCTTTGTGCTTTAGATTTCCTGGCAAATTCAAATGATCAAATTATATAGATGGAACTCCAATATAGGTGTTTCACTAAGAGCATGTTTGATAACAATTAAAATCCAATTAAAATTAAATATATGGCGTTATTGGTCTTACCCGTCTAATAAAAGTCAACAATAACGGCTAGTTTTTCAATTTTAATAATTTATCAATGCTTACCTATCCAGAAAGTACATCCACTTGAAGTTGAGTAAAGAAGAGCCTTGACATGAAACAAAAAGCGTTCCATAGATCTCTTTGTCGCTGGAATTTTACTCGTGATAGCTGTTTGTTTTGAGCCCTGTCATAAAGCAATTTGTTATACATAAGGGGAACGCCTGAATTTTCCACGTAAAGAAGTAAAGATGTTTCATAACAAGAATTGGAGTTGCAGAGCAAACCTTTGCTTCAGAACATAGCGTCTGTATAGTTCTTGTTGCTTTCTGAAGCTCTTTAACCTGAGACAATGTGCAAAGGAGGTAAATATTGGACCATAAAATCTCAGGCCTGCTTTGTGTCAATCAACCTATTCAAATGTCTCACCAGTTCGATTATGAGTTCCCTGTGTGTTTGAAACTGGGCCTGTAGGAAATCAAAAACTGGAGAAAATATTAAATTTTAGCAACACAAGAAAATAGTAATTTACCGACAGCAAGTGCTGGAGCTTCCAGTGTGAAGAGCATTGACATTAGGAATGTGGTTATTTTCTTTATTAACTGCAGTTGAGGAATTTTACTTAATCAACGTGTGATACAAGCTCATAATACCCTCCATGTAGCATGATCCGGCTAGCAGGACCAACAGACAAAAGGAGAGACATACAGATATAACTGGTGACAAATGTAAGGAAGTAGCAGAGAGTTGGCCTAACAAGTCTAAATCCCACCATGATAGCACGTTAGCAAATGTCAGTTCCATCTAAAACCATTAGCACTAAGTAGAGCAACCCATTTAGCATATCTATTGTTTTGAATTCTAATCAACAAGTGTGGGAGAAATCAGGGACTATATCTTCACAGTAATAACTAATAAATACCTTTGAGAAAGGAATCAATGAACTTTCCGCCATACTTGACTGCCATCGCATGCACGGTCACCTAACACACCATTCTAAGATGTCAACAGTCCATTTGCTTCAGACAATAAAGACATATCCGCAAAGAGTTTGAGAGAACCACCTTTTCGTTGGTCCTGCACATGCTAACTAGAGACACTACCACATTTACGGACTGCAGTAATTTGTTAAGGAGTCTTTCAACATTTTCCACTTCAATGCCAGCTCTTGGTTTCTTTAGAACAGCAATTTCCTTGACCTAAGAATGAAAATAAAATAACGAAAAATCTAAATTCCAGCCAAAATAAGCAATCAAGCTCATTCTTGATCTCTGATGGAAAACACAACATGAACAGCTGGCTTACCAAATTGTTAAGTGTAGCGAGGTTCTCTTCATGCTGCATAATAAATCATCTTCTGTCAATAGATACGTTAAATAATATGAATACTCAGACATAAAAGCAGTGGTAGTAGCGAGCTAACCATCACGCGATACCAGATTACCAATGTCGATGGGCATAGGGTAGGAAAATTCTGATTATCATCCTCTACTGCATTTCTGTCTGATGATACCTGACACAAAACAAAATGTCACCAAATGCAGCATAGCCATTTGAATTTAATAATATCTTGAGAGTTCCACAGCTTATTAAAAAGGTTATAATAGAATGGAAATTGTTTTTGACACGTATTACAGAATCCCAAATAAAGTGAAAAATAAGAAGCGAGAATGGAACAGAATTAAAAACAATGACACACCTGAGATAAAACAGAGCTAACAAGCTCATTTATCAAATCAGAAGTCGACTGGAAATTTTCCAAGTAAATGCGAAGCACCCTCTGGACCATTTCCCCCTGCATCAGCTAGGAAAGAATTACTACTTATTTTTTTAAGCCACAAAAAATATTGTAAGAATGTAACCATTCGCATTTTCAACAAAAAGTCATATTCATATATGAAAGTATAAGAAAATAAACTCACTTTAGCTTTCAAATTATCATCAATATCGTCTCTATCACATTTATGCATCAATAGTTTCTGAGCACAAGTCCCCAGTTTGTTTCTCAGAAAAGGAAGAAGTTCCTTTATAGCTCCTGTGTGAACCTTTCCATTCCCATTTAGAGATTTATCAAGAAACATTTGGATGGATGTAACCATCGACTCTAATGTCAGCACCACTTCTGAAGCCAGTACAAATGAGAAGGTAATTGCTGCCAAGAAAAAGATACTGTAGCAGTAGAATCTTACAATTTTTGCTTTTGGTTAGCATATCAAAACGAAGGTATTGATGAAATATAAACTAACATACCAACATCAAAGACCCCTTGTAGGAAAGCATAAGCACCAGAATACAGATAGTCTAAATTTCCTGGTGAAGGAATCAGGTGCATTCCATTAAAAAAACAACTTGATATTTCCTTTGGCTGGAAAGCCAGAAGAAGTTCTGAGAGGATTGATTTATCATTTTGAATATCTGGCAGATTTAGCATCTGCACTTACGAAAGAAAGGGCAAAAAGAAACAATGAGCCACACTTCAGAACTAAAGATTCTACCCAGAATGAAGAACGCAGCAGGGGATGGAAGACATGATCTAAAAATTTCATTAAAAAATGGACAATGTGGAAGGGAGGGTTACCTTGCCAAAGCTTCGAAGTATCTCTTTGAAAACTGAAATAGAAGCTAAAGCCGGTGATGTAGAAATAACAATGTTGGTCATTTCTGGAATCGCAGCCAGGTTAGACTGAGTTTTCCAGTGATCTTGACAAGTTTCTGGACCTGCAGTTTTTTCTGTTAGATATAGACAAATAGGAAGTACTAGGTGTGCAGCTTACCCAACAAACTGTGTTCAAGTACCTTTAGTAAGAATGTGTACTGCACGATCAAGATGCCTTCTAAGAGATGGAAACAGAGGCCGAATCTTGCTTAAGAATTTGGGTACTTCCATTCCTATGAATCCATCTGGAACATCTGAACGTTCTATATTTTGTTTCCTTGGAGGAGTTGAGAACCCCAGCTTTTTGTGAAGATCACGCAGAAGATACAGATGAAGGGGTAACTAGTACAAACGCAAGAACAATAAGCAAAATACTCGCAGGCACTATATATAAAGGAAAACATCCTCTCGTGCTTATTAAAGCCAATCAAAAACACAAAAAGTACTGATTTCCCATCATTCACATGATATCGAAAACCAATGCCTTATATTCATTTTGTCCAAAGCTTACATTGTCAAATTTAAGTTCAAACATTCACACTTTTTTGGTAAAACTGCAGGCTGATTCTTGAATGGCAATTGGAATAATAAGATACCATGAATTTTTACTTCTTTATCCTTTCCTTATTTTTCATTGTTATGTTATCAATCTCTTCATCACTTTTACTATTTAATCTGACAGATTTTTAAGTATACGCATTAGTTTGGGCTACACATAACTTGCATATGATAAGAAAACTGTCTATCAAATGAACTGTGTTCTCAAATGATAAGAAAATTGTCAATTAAATGAACCATGTTCTCTCAAAAAAATTGCTTTTTCATTTCTAAAATAAAGTTAGTTAATGATTGAAGAAAACTTGAGCATTTATGAATGGATGAAGGCTCCATCCTTGCTCCTTTCTAGGGACACACAAGTCCATTATGATATGCAGGTATCAAGTGTCAATGTTGATAGTTAGTGCGTGTAGACAGATTTTCATTATAAAGAAGGTAGTTCTCCAGCATATATATCAACTGTGACTACGAAACAAAACGAGCTTATTTATTTTTAGTTAAGAAACACGATGAACAGTAGAAAGAGAATACCTCCGCGGCAGAATCTGCACAACAAGAACCTTGATTATCCTGCATATAAAAGACATTAGAATTACTACCACAATCCAGGCTTCAAAACGTTAGGCAGCTTGAATATCTTTAGTTAACCCAAGGTTCGACCCACGCTTTAACAAGAATAATGCATTAAATCTTGACCACCATCCATGTGCTGAATTTGTTTCATCGTGATATATTAAAATACAAAATCACAAAATTCGTAAGAACTTAAAAGGCTGCTACAGAACATCACTTGAACTAAACAAGAATAAACTTGTTGGACTCAATATCAAAAGAAGGTTAAAAGAAAAGGAATTGAAGGAAAAGGTTTTGGACCAACCAACCAGCTGTTGTTATTGCTGTATTAATTAATCACAGGGTTGTAAGATTGGGGACAGGTAGACAAGTGGGCAGAGGTTAGAATTAAAAATGAAGGGTGTCTTCTACCAAAACTCTCCCAGAGTTACAGACTAGCAAGAACGCCATTAACTTTTAGTTGTATGCCCTAAGAAAAATCAAGTGTCAATAGTTTAAGACATACTTTGTATGGTCATCAAAAATTTTAGGTGGCAAGACATTCAAGATCATATTTTATTTTGTCATGACAAACGAATAAACCCATAAATTAAGTTAAGGAAACGCATTCTTAAGATTATTAAAGGTGCATTTCTTAGTTCTTGATCTTTAAAGTTCTCATTCTTAGGATTATAGTGAGGCTATAGTAATTTGACAAGACCAGTGCATGATTTACTGGAGAGATGAGTTTCATATTATTGACATGAGATATCAAAGTAATCAAGTAGGTGCTTGATAGAGAACAAATTCGCTAAAATGACCCCATGATATAACAAGTCACATGGTACTTCAAGTATTTTTGCTATTCTATGTTAAGGTTGTGTATGTGATCTTCAGACCTGAGGCACCATGTTCATTTGTTATGGACTATTATAGTTCATTATTGCACTACAGACTTAATATAACTCAGGGTTTGACTAAGTCCATTGTAGTCAGAATATATTTAGACATGGAGACATAATTGTATAGATGCTTGTTAGAGAACAAATTCACTGAAACCCCATGGCAGAACAAGTCACATGGTACTTCAAGTATTATTTGTGTTATTCTATGTTAAGCTGGCACATCTCCAGACCTGAGGCACCATGTTTATATTGTTATGGACTATTATAGTTTATTACTGCACTACAGACTTAATATAACTAAGGGTTTGACTAAGTCGAAGTCAGAATATATTTAGTTATGGAGGCATACAAATGTACAACAAGGACATATACAGTTATCTGACAAGGAGAATGTAATATGCTTATATGAGTAGATAGGGTTTAGAAAGGAAATTTCACATACTTCTGATTTACCTTAAAGAACATTAAAACTTATAATGGTCATATTAATTGAATTGGTAGATTTTTAACATAACCATATCCTCCTCCAATCAAGATATGGTATGATAGAAAGATTAAAATAATGGTAATTTATAGTGGAAATGTTCATGAAAATAACAATCCATCACAAATTGACAGTGATCAGCTAAAATAATTTTAGTTTAACTTATAAGTTATAGGCTTATAGCCGATTCAAATGTTTGAAATAAGATTTAAACTTCTAAAGTGCAGTATTAACGTACAGAATAAGCCTCAACATCGAGGATGTAGTTGGATTTGAATAGCAACAACAATATAAATAAGGTACCATGGAATAATTTTCTTCTTTTTTTTTAAATAAAAATAAACGAAAACTAGCACTAAGCAGGAAACAATTTTTTTTATTCTTTTGCCTTTTTTCTCTGCTTCTATTCTTCTAAACAGAGCACCGTGATTTGTTGGTGTGGTTTTTTGGATGTAGTGGTGGATTATAGGGTGGTGTATGGATTTGGAGTTGTTGATGGGCGAATGGTTGTTTGTGTATGGGTAGAGGATGACGCTGGTGTTCTGTGGGTACGAGGTTGGTCAGATATGATTTGTGTATACTTTTGGACGGTGACTACAGTAAAATCTTGATTTTGAACACCTATCAAAACCCATCGAAAGTTGTTTAGCCAAAGGAGTACAACTTGTTCTGTTACTAAATTGACACAAAACACTATCTAAGGAAGAACAAGACTTGTAGAAGGGGGAAGAAAGGAGGAGGGGAGAAGCTGAGAGAAGAAATTGGAGAAAGTTTTATTCAATTTATCAAAAGTCTAACTATCACAATGAATAAACTCCATATATAATGTTTAAACTAATCTAATTTATATAGGAAATAATTTAATAAAATACTAGAAAATCTATAAAATAAATTCATAATTACTTTTTCTAAAATAAGTGTCTATATTGAAAAGTCTTCTATATAATATAAGTAATAGGATCTCCATCAAGCTCTCTGGACAAATGTTCAATATTATTTTGGACATCCCATTCTTTGTTCCACCCCTGATGTCCAAGCTTATTATGTATGTTACTATTGCACTTCATACGTTTAAATCTCATTTAAAACATTATAACTTATAATTTTAGTTCCAAAACTATTAAACAACTTTCTAAAATTATTTTAACTGATTACTGTCAACTATTGATAGACTGTAATCATTCGTTTCTACAGGCAATCTACACTGGTCATTTGTACTAATGATCTGGATACAGTTGATACTGAATGAGTTGCACAGCTTGTTATATGGTCAATGTTGTTATTTGATCGGGAAGGAGGATTATCATCATTTGATAAAAAGTTGCAGTCTACCTTGTTGCAATTGGGAAGAAATGATGGGGATCCTTTTAGATATATTGTATGAATGACTTTTCAAGTCAGATACTTATTTTTAGGAAATGCATTTAGGGTTTTATTTATAGAATTTTTAGTATTTTATTAGAATTTTCTACTTAAATTAGATCAGTTTAAAATATAAAGGGAGCTTATGCATTGTATAGTTAGACTTGATTATTGAATAAACTCGTATTCTCAGCTAATTTCTCTTGATTCTCTCCCTTTCTTGTCCAGTCTCATTCTTATTAGTTGTATTCTACGACAAAACTCCATATCTGAAACGATCATGGACATCCTTAGCAGTCCACGAGGTGCTTCAAACATCTAAAGAGACTTAAGGCGGTACTAACAAAGCTCTGTTATAATGTGAATCCCTCATTGGATTAAGATTTTAAAAGCTTGGAGTACAAAGCTAAAGAAAGGCCAAAAGAATATTCTAACTGGGCCGCGCAAAGGAGCTGAGCCATTATTCTTTTGTCACTGTGGGTAATTTAATTTACCATGCTTAGTTAAGAGTTATTGTACGCCAGGAATTATACAATAGAAAAGGGTAAACAGTTTACACAGTAAAAATCCTATCCTTCAAAGGTGCATCACTGCATCTAAATGGAGCTTAAATGTAATTTACAAGAACTAATAGCCTTTTTTCTAGAAAAAGCAAACATGACGTCAAGAGTCAGTGCTTGATAGCATTGATTACTCTGCAGATATTGTTCGTGAAATTAAAAATTATATAACAGGCAGATCATTATGGAAATCATGCAAAACACTGTACATAAAGTATTTACTAAAGAAGGAGAAAAGAAACATGGCACCACCTTCTAATAGAGAGACTAGAATGTCCAACATTTGTCATCGTAGTTTCATATCATAGAGAGAAGCTTCAGTCTTCATAAAATATTCAAATGCAGTCTAATGCTGAAAAGGATGTATAACAATTGTAGAATAAGACGCGTGTGTACCTCTGAAAATGTCAATATGGCAAAGCAATCAACTGAAAGTGGCCTGAATTTGTATCTTTGGGCTTCTAAAAACTTGGCAGGAGCCGAAACTTCTAAATTTTGAGCAATATTCGAGTTGCTCTTTTCACTTTCTGCAGAGTCAGATTGTCTGTCCTTCGAGGACATGGCAGACATATCCTCATTGAGATTTTCTTGGCTTGGAATAGCACCTGCTTTCCTCCAGATATCAACAATTTTTGGCTGCCTGAATTTTTCCTGAGTATCTGAATTGGCAGAATGAGTTGAGGCCTTCCTTTTGTTTTTCTTTTTGTTTTGGGAAAAAGTTTCACTCCCCTTACGACGCTGACC
The DNA here is from genome assembly GCA_903798395.1 of Fraxinus floribunda. Taxonomy (NCBI): domain Eukaryota; kingdom Viridiplantae; phylum Streptophyta; class Magnoliopsida; order Lamiales; family Oleaceae; genus Fraxinus; species Fraxinus floribunda. The sequence continues at coordinate 4,376 of CAIGRS010069086.1, read as the reverse complement.
TGTCTTTTCCAAATCACATAAATAATTACTTTCATTAACTAGCGAGCGTTCCAAATGGGGGTAGAGCTCCGGTAGCAGTACAGTGTGTTTTTCAAGGATATTGTTCAATAGACTCTCAATAAATCTGCATTACCAAGCTCTTGTTAGCCATTGTCTTATCATGTTGTCAGAGGTATAATAGTTCGATAAGCAAGACTGTCTTGCATCAATTAAATTATAAATGTAAACTTAAAATCAAAGCAAGATTTTCATCTTAATAACTGAAATAAATGGTTGAAGCAGAAATATTTCAAAAAATTTCTGACAATTATTTAAGTTGGTGTTACATTGCCAGTGTGTACTTAATAGTTATAGTAGAAATATAATCTATTACGTGATGAAGAAAAGAAACAATTAGCTGTCCTCATATTTATCCCCTGCCCCATTTTTTGGGGGAAATGCGTTTTTGAATGGTGATTTTTTGGAGAATGTACGGTTAAAAAATAAGGAAAAAATTTGAATTTACGTGTAAAATTATTTTATCGGAAAATGTATGGTTGAAAATGAGTTTTGGGAAACATGGGGCTCAAACAGGGGCTAATGTTGATATGGTTTCCTACAGTAATATTACTTGATGTCTACGAGAAATTCACAACCAATAAAAGAAAAGAAAATGAACTATACTCAAGCAGCTTCCTTCATTTTACAGCCCTATTCAAAACCGAAACAAGACAAGAAAATGAGCTATTTCTCAACCACCACTAAAATGAATCTGACAAGGCAAAGAAATTTATAATTGCAAGTACAATTTTCATATAAACCGCAGCTTGATACGGATCATCTATTAGAAAATCTGGACACTTTGAATAAATTTGAGTAGTAAGTTGTCAAAAGGTATATATCACTTGCTGTCTTTCAGTTTATATTCACTTGCTGTCTACCAGTTTGCTTACCACATAATAATATAATTGACAGTGAGATATAATATTCTTGCAAATCAAACTATGAAATGACACCAAATATTGTAAATGGTCGTCCTAAAGCATTATTTTGTAGACTCTAAAGGCAATACATGTGATAAAAACTGACGCGGTAAATTTTATAGAAACTACCAAAGTGGATTCATGAGAACATACACAAGGTTCCTCAAGCGCTTTAATAGCTTGATGGTTATCTCTTCTTTTGCTGTCTGGCTTGTATAGCCACATCCCTCAACAACTTGAGTGGAGAAGGTATTGATCTACATGACAATGGAATAAGTGTAAGCTGCTGTAAATCAAAGTAAAATTTGTTTCAACCCTCAACGAAGTGAACCAATGACACCAACTTACCAATTCCCTCATCCAGTTAGCAGCATAATAGAGTGAAAAAATAGCAACCTGTTTCTGCTTTGCTGTCAAAAACTGCCAGGACGGACCCAAGAACAGCTGACAGCCCATAAATAGAATGCAACAGCTATTAAGGTACATCCATAGTAACTCAATCTGAATTAAATATACTAAGGCAATCAATACTGTAGTGAATATGATATGGGTACGTATTGGTACACGCAAAAGGTAAATGTATACTTTCTCTATCATCAGTGTTAGTAATAGAAAAGTTTCAAAATTCAGTTTTCAAATAACTCTGGTTTTGAGGAAGCCATTCAGAACCATTTTTTTTCAAATGGACAATGGAGCAGAAGGGGGAACGGATGGAGCACAACAACAAATGAAGCTACAAAGACTCCATGTTTATTATTATTATTAAATATCACATGACATGAGAATCATTTATTGGACAATTCTATCACTTCTATAATTCAATTATTTCAATAATACCTTAATTTTCATTTTTCAATATGTATTTAATTTATTTAACCATTTAGTTACCATCAAAGTACATATACATTTGACAGATTCGTTTCACCTATGTGCTTCTATTAATGTATGAATTCCCTATTATTAATTCTCAATTAATTAACATTCACATTCATTTAATTAATATTCATATTTATTTATGCATTTTAGTATTATTAATTCAAATTATAAGTTAATTAGAATTTTAAATTCAAGAATACATTTCATTATTCATGACGATGAATACTAATTAACATACATTTTTACTTAATTGAAAATTAAATAAATTATTTAACATTCATTGTCGCGTATATATTCCTTGGTATTAATTCTAAAATTAGGACGTGTTCGATCATACTTAAAATTCAATTAAAATTGAAAATATGATCATTATTGAGTCGACACGTCTAATAAAAATCAACAATAACGGCTAATTTTCCAATTTTAATCCGATTTTAATCTCAGCAAACGCGCCCTTAATTAACATTCACACATATTCAAATATTACTTTTACAGTACTTATAAAGCATTTCATAATAACGTGTAACGCACGTTCAATGTTGACTAGTAGAGTTAAAATTAGGGAAAAGAATTAGTATATACACTGGAGAGTCTACTATAGTAATGGTATAGTAATATTCCCCATGGTTTAAAACTAGTAAACAATAGAAGCCAAAGGAGAAAGCAAGAGATAGAGTAGCCTAAGTATATGAAGATTCAAATTAAATCAACAAATAAAATACCATTTATGCATTTCAGTATTATTAATTCAAATTATAAGTTAATTAGAATTTTAAATTTAAGAATACATTTCATTATTCATGACGATGTATACTAATTAACATACATTTTTACTTAATTAGAAATTAAGAGCTTGTTTGGTGCACATTTTGGGAGTAAGAATACATTTTTACTGTTGATGTGATGGAGAATATGTGGTTGCAAATGAAGGAAAATTGATTGATGTGATAAAAAATATTATTTTATTGAAAAATGTGTGGTTGAAAATGAGTAGAAGAATGAGAATGAGAAAAATAAACACCGAGTTTGTCCCGAATTTATTATGATTTAACATTCATTGCCACATATATATTCCTTGGTATTAATTATAAAATTAGGGCGTGTTTGGTCGTGCTTAAAATTAAATTAAAATTGAAAATATGGTCGTTATTGGGTCCACTCGTCTAATAAAAGTCAACAATAACGACTAGTTTTTCAATATTAATCCGATTTTAATCTCTACAAACACGCCCTTAATTAACATTCACACATATTCAAATATTACTTTTACAGTACTTATAAAGCATTTCATAATAACGTGTAACGCACGTTCAATGTTGACTAGTAGAGTTAAAATTGGGGAAAAGAATTAGTATATACACTGGAGAGTCTACTATAGTAATGGTATAGTGATATTCCCCATGGTTTAAAACTAGTAAACAATAAAAGCCAAAGGAGAAAGCAAGAGATAGAGTAGCCTAAGTACATGAAGATTCAAATTAAATCAACAAATAAAATACCAAGTTTGTTCAGTTTAAGGAAAAACAATATGCATTGGATGTTTTCCAACCTTAGAGGAAGGAAGATGCAAAGGACAACCAAGAAGTGCATCAATTCCGCCAAGAGATCCTTGATTGGCCAATCTCTCAACCTAGCAAAAATTGATCAAATGCATAAGATTTGCTCCCATCAATGATCTATTTTTTACATGAAACGATGCACTTACTACAGAAAGTAGAACAAAGTTTGCTGGAAGAACTTGTAATGGTGAAGCGGATCTGCAAGAAATGGCGGTTGCATACATCAGCAGTAAGACACAATATTGAACCAAAAGAGAGAGTGAGAGATCGGGTGATAAGCAAAATCTATCCTATGAAATAATAATTGATGTCTGGATTTAAGGAAACCTTCTTGCTGAGCAAAAGAAATATTATGAATAAAGAGAACGTTCTTCATGATAAGATAAGATATTAACGTTTAAGAAACACAAACGGAGAGATAACCATGGACATTCCTATTTAACCGCGCATTGGTGCTCTGTTTTGTTTCCAAAATGATCTCAAAGAGAAAGCTTTGGAAAGGCAATCATCCAAAAGACACATGTAAACAGCAGAGTTACCTAAAAGAAGGGAAGACAAGTGGCAAAATGTTTAAGCATACAGGTGACATATTTCCATCAAGGTTCATCCATAGTTCACCTGCATTAAGCACAATAGAAGTTTCAAGTATCTTAAATTAACTTTCCAACTGTATAAAACTAATTGGGTAATTGGTGCAAAACGTCCCTACCCTTCGTTTTTTGGCGCGGAACGTCCATACGTTTCACATTCTTTGCACTGAAAGTCTTTTTTACCAATTTTTAACATAAAATGACCATTATAGCCTCCTATATAAATAAAACAAAAAATAAAAATAAAAATAAAATATAATAAATAATAAATTGCAATCTGCTCCTAAACTTTTTTAAAAATGCAAATTAGTCCAAAACTTATGAAAATATTAAAAATAATAGAAACACACTCTCTCTTCTCCTTCACCTCCCTCCACCGTCTGATGACC
>CAIGRS010069077.1:0-11470 GCA_903798395.1 Fraxinus floribunda | reverse complement strand
ACTAGAGTTAAAGAGATTATTAATTAGGGATTCGTGATCCTAGTACATTCATCATGCATTAGAAAACACTTTAATTTGCATTCTTCGCCATTTTGCATTTAGTTAGTTCATTCATTCATCCTTGCATAATTATTATTCATTCATTCATAATTTCATCAAAACGACATTCTCATTTCATAGTTTCAGTTAAGGTCACGATAATTAGAATTAGAACTAATCAATCCTCTTGGGAACGATACTTGGACTCAAAATTCATTTTACTACTTGTTAACGAACCGTACACTTGGGGTAATTTAAATCCGAAACATATTTTCGTGAACATTTATCAACTCTACACCACGTCCGAAGCTCAGAAATTTAATGTACTTTATTGCGAAAACTCCACAATCGCCATTGTACGTAAATAACAATATCAGTCTAATTTACTATACGTGTAACATAACTTAACAAATAAATAAATAAAAATAAGCATACAATTTTGTTTGTTTTGCAATCGTCATCTTCCTCATGACGGCTAGTCTATCCTGTAGTACAATGTCTGCTTCTCTAGCCATCATGGGAACAATGGTCGCCATTGGCTACAATATACGCTCGATCTGGCCCTCTGAAGTACAACTATGATCGGATTCGCACACGTACATCGTTGACTCAGCGAATACAAACTCAACTGCAACGTAATGCGAGTTCACGATCACTGAGACGTACAAATGTGTTCAACCCGTCCACGACTTTCCTCATCTTAGATCAAGCCCTATCATGTACTCTTTCATGTAATGGGAGCAATGTGTACCAGTCCGATCCACTAAAGATCATGTTATGTTCAATTTGAATGGCACCAAAAAACTCACAGCTCATGATAACTCGGCCAGGAACATCAAATGATTTTGGGTATCTCCGAGCCCAATGATATAATTGCTCCATAGCCACATCAATATGATACAATAGGAACAACAAATAAATATTTGAATAACAATTATGTGAACAACAAAAATAATAATGGAAGAGGCACTTACGCGTCGCCAAGCTACGCTCCACTCTTTAGTACATCATCGAACCATTTCTTTGCATCTGATATCGGAGTCTCTCCTATCATATAGACCACTCTGAAAGCATAAGAGAAAAAAATGTTAGAAAGTACATGGATGAGTTAGCTCACGTTAACAAAATTTCATAAATACTTACCCACATCCAATCTTGTTGAACCGGCCATTGAACGCTTCTTCGCTAGGCCAACTTCAGGAAAGCGATTGGGCAACGTACAGATCATGAACGTTCTCTTTTTTACCTCAGATGTGTACATAGAAACAATGTATTGTGATAACAATCTCGTCCTCTTTTTGACCATCTGCTTTGGTACGTTAACAACATGTTTTTTACCCTTTGTCACCTCCATTGCCCTCTTTTGCACAATTGTCATGTCATCCTCACCTGTGACATCATTTGTCACTTTCAGCCCCCATTCCCGCACTGAGACCTCCACCTGTTCCTTCACCACCTCGGGCATTAGGACCTCCCCTTCCTTTGCCCCACATTTCAACAGTGGGACCTTCTTCTCCGCTGCCATCCCCTCTGGTACTGAGACCTCCCCCTCCTTCATCACCGACGACACAATTCCAAAAAAAAATGTATTAAAGGCAACATCCCTTGTCCACGATAGATTGTCATACCCAATATGATGGACAAGGTCACACATTCTGTCCCGAGGACCACCAATCCCTTTATCAGTACCTCCGGCACTCCCTTCTACATTTCTTCCGTCATACCTACAATCATAACCTCGAAAGCCTGCTACATCGCCTCAAAGTGCCCTCACTATGAAGGTCTCTTATGTCCTATTGCAGCTCTCATATCACAACTCGTAGGACTCCTAACTCTGTCGTGAAATCATGTCTCAACTCCCGTTACATCGTTCCCATATTCTCTTTGATAATACCAATTAGACGTGCAAAGAAATCATCAGAATAACAGGTCTGATGGCGGCTAGATGTTGGAGAAGGATATTTCCTCGAGAAAGGTAATAACAGCGGTGGCGGAGATCTATTGGGTGGAGGTGAACTGATTGGTGGAAGTGAAGGAGATACCCGGGGTGGAGACGATAGTCGTACCGTTGAATGACACTCATGTACAAATAAGAAGATTAACAATTAATAATCTAAGCACGTATATTATAAATCAGATCAACTAACGATATTAAATAAACATACCCTATCTCTATCTGGAACGAACCGAACAATAGATTGTCTTCAGTAGGTGGAATAGATAATCTACTAACGTACATCTGATCTTCCTCATCCATCGAAGCTATTAACTTAGTGTGAACTTTGAGCTAACATATCGACATTTCAACATGTTGATGGTCATGTATCGAGCTGAGTACATATATATACAATATAAATTGAAAATATATAATACTCACCTGAGAATCGTCGAGGATAGATGTCAAATCTCTGGCCAATAGCTTCTCATGTGGTCACGAGTGAAGCATTTATGAATAAGATGTCTCCTTTCTGATCGCCCACTAGCTATCCAAAGCGGGGATAGCTTTATACGTCCATACCTACAACAATTAAAATTATTATGCTTATACATTTAATAAAAAGTTTAACATTCATTAGGTTAAACATTTACCAACAAAGCCAATGAAAAACCATATGCATCATATTTGCGCTCGGCCTTTTCCAACTTAGGAGTCCAATGTACGCTCCTGAAGACGTATATCATATCATTATAACATCTCCGACTCCATTGAAAGCTGTTGAAGGCATCAATATCATCAACAACATCCAACAAAAAAGGTCAATCGATGTCTTACGGTCTTGACACCTCAGTAGACTCTCCAGTTTGAACACCAATCCCAACTTCAACTTGTCCAACATGTGATCGCATTTCCTGAATGCGTTCTCTAACTGTAGGGGTGTAAATTTAGCAACCTTTTATTTTTCATAATACGAGCCCTCGTTGCTTCTTTACCATTACACTTCAAGCCCATAATGAGGGCAAACTCAAGGATTGAGAATCTTGATACCTTCCCATCCCCCATAGCAAAATGTTGCTCATTGCCACCGACTAGCTTAAGCATCCGAAGTATTAAAGAATCAATGATCTGACCTCAAAATTGCATGTCATTCAATAAATAGAAGGACCATAGGAATGATCGGTGGAGTATGGCTACGTGCTCCTCATTGAGCCTCTCCAATACTGTAGCATGGCTGGAAAAGTTATAATACAACGTAACTTTCCTCAAATGAGCTCTCAAATTGTTGTCCAAATGGCACTCCATCTTGCAAAAATAATAAACGTTAAAACCATATACAAAAGATTATGAATAAAATATAATATCTTAAAATTTAACAAATTAGATTAATTCTATTGTACGCTAGAAATAAATTCATCTCATCACACATTAAAAAGAAAAAACAAAATGAAATTTTGTATAGAATAAATTGAAATAGAAAAAAATAATTTCAAAACAAGTAAAAGCAAAAAACGAAAATGAAACTCGTTTGGCCCCCATTAAATTTATAACACATTTTTTTGTCTCTTCTTTTTTACCATACATTCTCCAAAAAAATAATTACACATAAATTGAATTAAATTAATGTAAAAGAAATTAAATAAAGGAAAAAAAGAAATTAAAAAATTATAGCATTGAAATTACAAAAAAAAAAAATAAATAAATAAAATACACCTACATAAATGAAAAAATAAAATTAAAACAAGCAAAAAAAGAAAAAGAAATTATATTAAGATTTTTTTTTAAAATTATAAGATTCCAATAATTTTGAAAAAAAAAATAAATAAAAAAAAACATACAAATTGGGAAAAATAAAAATGAAAAAATACTTTATGAAAATAAATGAAATTAAGAAAAAATAAACAAAAAATAAGATTTAAGATTGAAAATAAAAGGGAAATAAAAAGATAAAATGAATTAAATTGAAAAAAAAATTAAAATTGAATATGAAAAAAGGACAGAGTAGGCCATCTGGATCCAGGCGCCCAACTGACCATTCGTTACGAACAAACTGTAGCTTAACTCCAAACAAAACGTGGTTTGCCAACCCGTTGTGTATCAGGATTGGAATTTAGTATTCAACATAATGAACATCTTTAATAGTGCAAAATCAAATCAATTTTCACATGTTATATGCATAACTTAACGTGTGTGTGTACACTCATGTAAACATATCAAGCTCATCATTGACTCAACTCATGACCCGTAGTAGTCAAATATTTTCTTCTTCTCTTGAGAGTTACACACCCCTAAACTTATTATTTTCACTCAATTTCCCCGTGGTGGATCCTAAATTGAACTTATTTAATTCTACTCACTTTCCCTCTATTAGCTTGGAAGAATCTTACTACTACAAGTTCAAACTCCAACAAATCGAGATTCTCCTATATTATTTACTGCCTTAACCTTTAAGACTAAACTCAGTTATTTGCCTCGTATAAAATGTATAGTTCTATCAATGTAATTGTGCTTTTTCTAAACTATTATTGTTTTTTTCCCCAAATATCTTCTCATTTGCTTTCTATGTAACCCATGTATTGAGTTTTAAGCCGATAACTCTCAAGTTAGATGATCATAGGGTACCACATTTTAAACCCCTATAGGCTTATTCACTCGAGTTATATATCACGAAAATATGATTTTATTCACACATAGACTCGTGATATGCCCCTTTTCTTTAAGACTTTCACCTCGTCTTCGTCCCATCGGTTCTAGACAATCCACACAAGATAATTTCATGCACAAAACCACTACTCATCTCAATGTTCCCTTGTAATAGCTCAACCACCTCCAAACTACTCTATAAATGGATTATAGATTAATACAATAGAGGTTATTCGTGTTTAACTTACTATATTCAACTCTTATGAGCCAAATCACCAAAATAGTGCGTAAAACATGAGTGTCGTGCACAAAAAATGTCAAGTTTCACATAAACAAGTATTGGCTAATCTAATCATGCAATATTTACACCATTTATAGTCCATACTTATTCCAATATTCAACACCATTTCCGGCAAGGTCATCAAGCCCATACAAACACACAAAACAACAAGCAAATACTAGAAAATAAATAAAAACTATTATTTTTTTGTGTTTGATTATTCCAGACCCCAAGGCCTCAATTTTCATGTCTAACAAGTTGAAATGAGTATAATGAATGTATGCAACATTGAGAAATTTTAAAACGCACTTATCTCCTTAAAAACTCTTTTTTGGTCAATTTTTTTTTAAAATCTCGTTTTTCCATCTACAACTCAAATCGGCTTCCCACCGCCCCCCAAAACTTGTCAAAACATATTTTAAACTATATGGGATGCGTGTATGCCACAAAATTGGTTCTAAAACCACTTTTAAACTTGAAAACACCTATTGGTCCACGTAAGCTTAAAAATAATCTTATTGTCTCAAAATGCATGATTTTTATGCTGAATCAACCAAGTAACACTCAGACACTCCCAAACTTGTGCACAACACCTGTAAATCTAGTGTGGATCACGCATAGACTCTTTGTAACCTATAAAGACGATGAATGACCTAATATTACTAAAAAATATTAAAAACACGAAAAATCCCAAAAGGAAAAAAGCAGTGTGTTGTTTCCCAACAAGCGCTTATTTATAGTCTATAGCTCGACTTTATGGATGATTCGCTTCGGTGTTCTAAGATGAACAATTGAATTTTCCTTCGGGAATTCATCGCCTCAATAAGGCTTCAACCGCTGTCCATTAAATTTAAACGTCCATTTTTCTTTCATAAGTGATCTCTATAGCCCTACATATAAATACCTTATTAATTGTGTATGGGCCTAACCACATTGACCTCAACTTTTCCCGAAAAAAGCTTGAGTCTAGAGTTGTATAATAGGACTTTTTGGCCCACCTCTAACTTTCTTCTTTGAATATGCATGTTATGCCACATTTCGGTGTGCTTCTTATAGATCTTTGCATTCTCATAGGGTTCTAATCAAAAGTCATCCGTTTCATTCAATTGAAGTAATCTCTTTTCCCCGATTGCTTTCAAATCAAAATTTACTTTTCTTACCGCCCAGTAAGTATGGTGTTCTAATTCAATTAGCACGTAGCACGCTTTCCCAAAAACTAAACGATAAGGAGACATGTCTATAAGTGTTTTGAAACTTCTTTTGTAAGCCTACAAAGTGTAGCCAAGCTTCTTAGATCTATCATTTCTCGAAGAACTCACCATTACCTCAAGTATCCACTTTAATTCCCAATTGGAGATTTTAACTTGCCTGCTAGTTTGAGGGTGATGAGGAATAGCTATACTGGAGATTATCGATTGCAAAAGTGCTTGCTCCTATTAGTTATGATAGCTCGAGGTGTGCGATAATGAGGAAAGATATACTTCTTTAAAAACCCAATAACCACCTTAGCATTGTTGGTTGGCAATGCTACTGATTTCACCCATTTGAAGATATAATCAACTGCAACTAAGATATACTAGTTTGAGAACGACGGATAGAGTGGCCCCATAAAGTCAATTCCCCACACATCAAAAAGCTCTACCTCTAGAATGCTATTTAAGTCATCTCATTCCTTCTAGAGATGTTTTTCGTGTGTTGGCATCTGTCATCTCTTCACGAACTCAAAAACATCTCGAAAGAGTGAAGACTAATATAACCCAGACTGTAAAACTTTAGTGGCTGTCTTTGATGCACCAAAGTGTCTTGTGTAAGCAGATGAATGACATTGCTCCATATTCGAGATACTTCATCCTCAGCAACACATAACCAAATAATCTGATATGCCCCTCGCGTATAGAGAATACGATCCTCACAAAGATATTATTTCAAGTCGACGAACAAATAATTTTTCAACTGATTTGAATTATTCGGTTGAATGATAGACTTCGCCAAATAATATACTATATTAGCATAATAAGGTGCCTTTTCCACACTAAACATCTGCTCATCTGAAAAAATCTCATTTATCTCCATCGACTTCTTCTGTTCTTTCAAGTCGATATAAGTGATCAGCTACCACCACTTTCCTTCTTGTCCTTAATCTTCAAATCAAACTCTTACAAAAACAATACCCAATAGATAAATCTTAGTTTAACATCCTTCTTTGTCATCAAGTACTTTAAGGTGACGTGATCGATGTAGACTATGACATTTGACCCAATAAGATAGGATCAAAATTTATCAAAGACATAGACCACAGTTAGAAGCTCCTTCTCAATGGCGGCATAGCTAATTTGTATGTCATTCAAGGGTTTGGTTACATAGTAAATCACATGGAATATTTTGTTCTTATGCTATCCCAATACGACCCCCACAGCATAATCATTCACATCACACAATAATTTGGATGACAAACTCCAATTAGTTGCAATGATCACTGATGCTTAGATCAACTTCTCTTTTAATGTGTTGAAAGAAAATAAACACTCTATAGAGAAGTTAAAAGTGACATCCTTAGCTAGAAAGTCGCACTGAGACTTCGTGATCTTTGAGAAATCCTTATTGAAGTGTCGATAAAACCCGACATGCCTAAGGAACTAGTGAACACCCGTAATTGATGTAGGTGGCAGTAATTTCTCGATAACTTGAATTTTTTTCTTTGTCGACCTTTATCCCGTTAGCTGAAATGCGATGTCCTAACACAATGTCCTCATGTACCATGAGGTGGCATTTTTCTCATTTCAATACCAAGTTTGTCTCCTTGCATCGTTGTAATACCAAGCTCATATGCTCTAAATATTCATCAAAAGAAGATCCAAACATTGAGAAGTCATCCATGAAGACTTCTATGAGTTTTTCCACCATGTCAGAGAAGATCGCCATCATGCAACGCTGAAAAGTAGCAGGAGCATTGCACAAACCGAATGACATCCTACGGTAAGCAAATAATAGGGACAAGTAAATGAGGTATTCTCCTGATCATCGGGTGATACTAGAATATGATTATATCCAGAATATTCGTCAAAGAAGTAGTATTGAGAGTGCCCTGCTAGTATTTCTAATATTTGATCAATAAATAGAAGAGAAAAGTGATCCTTTTGAGTAACAGCGTTGAGTTTACGATATTCAATGCAAACTCTCCATCCTGTAACAATCCCGGTGGGAATTAATTTGTTCTTTTCATTCTGCACCACCATAACACCACCCTTCTTCGACACAACTTTAACTAGACTGATCCATATACTATCTGATATTGGATAGATGATACCTGCACCCAGGAGTTTCAATACCTCTGCTCTGACTTCTTCTTTCATGTTTGGATTTAGCCTCCGCTGACCGTCGACACTTGGTCAAAAATTCTCTTCCATGAGAATCTTATGCATTCATAGTGAAGTGTTAATTCCTTTAATATATGCAATGACCTATCCAATTGCTATCTTATTATCTCTGAGTACTTGAAGTAGCCTCTCTTTCTCTACCTTGCTAACCGAATTTGAAATAATTACAGGGAGTGTAAAGGACTCTCCCAATTATGCATATTGGAGATGATGTGGTAGTTACTTGAGTTCCAATTTAGGAGGTTGTTGAATGGACGATGGTGATTTAGTAGGACTAGTTCCCAACTCCTCAAAATGGCTTTTTTGCGTATATGGTAAATTGGTCTCCAGAAACCTTTCACATGTCTCGATTTCAAGAGAATCAATGTGAGTAGATTGAGAATGTACAATGCATGCCTCATATGCATCTGACAGGTTATGTAGTAGAAATGTGCCTTAAACTACCTTCTCAATTACATTTATCTAAAAACAAATGTCTGCCTCATTAGGAAATCTCATGGCTTCGAAAACATTGAAAGAAATCTGTTCTCACCTAGTCTTAAAATCAATTGACCCTTCTGAACATCAATAAGATAGAATGGTCGACCCAATATGAATAGAACATCATTGTCTTCATCCATGTCAAGAATGAGAAAATCAGCTGGGAAGATGAATTTTTCACTTTAATCAGTACGTCTTCAATAATCACTCTCTTCAATAATCACTCTTGGATGAGTAAGGGATCAATCAACTAGCTGAAAAGTTACCGTAGTTGCTTTAGTCTCTCTCAATCCTAGTTTCCTAAAAACAATTGGCGTTAAAGTAATACTTGCACCTAAATCGCATAAAGCTTTATCAAAATAACAATCTCCAATGGTGCACAGTATATTAAAACTCCCTAGGTCTTTCAACTTTGGTGATATATTTTTCTAAATTATGGCGATGCATTCCTCAGTTAAGATTAAAGTTTCATGTTCCTTTAGCTTGCTTTATTGGATAGGATATCTTTCAAGAACTTGGCGTAGCTAGGAATTTGAATGAGTGCATCGGAAAATGGAATATTGATATGGAGTTTCTTGAAGACCTTAAGAAATTTTGTGTACTGCTGATCCAATTTTTGCTTTTTCAACCTCTGTGGAAATGGAATAGGAGGCTCGTAAGGAGTGAAAGGAGAGGTTGCCTTAACCCGTGGTATACTTGAACTTTCCTTAGTAGATGCTTCCATTAATTGTTCAGTCTATTCCACATGCTCCTCATATGAAGACGGTACTGTTTTTTTTACTAGCAACCAGCCTCTTGACATGTATTTCCAGTAATTGCTCCCCGCTTCTAGTTGTTATTGCTTGGCGTGTTCCCACATCCTATCGTTTGATGGACAATAGACTTAAAATTTTGTCTGGCTCTTACAATTTAATCTATAAATGGGACGGCAAACTGTTCTCACTTGTGCTCGAATTGAATTTATAGCAGATTCTCTAGGATCGAGTTATAGAGATCTACAATTAAGATTGCAGAAAAATAGATGTGATGCTTATTGTAATAGAATTGAATAATTTTAAACATTTGAAAGTGTTTTCAGTTGGTAAAATCCCAATTGTAAATCATCAATTTGTGGATGACATAATTAACGTATGTGATTGAAATATTAAAGAACTTGATTTGCCTAATTTTCATAATTTGACCAATCATTTTCTTCAAATCATGTGGAGTATTTGTGCTAAGTTACGTTCACCAAACATTTCACACCTGCATAACTTGACAGATTTGGGGATATAACACCTTGCCAATGGTTGTTGATCAATTCAAAAATATAAAACTTAGCCACAACCGATTCTGTGATAAAGATACGATAGCATTTGTAGAACGTTTTATTGAGTTTTTGGGGTCACTGTTGCTAGATAAAGTGACTAAGGTTGACCTTGGCATTGCAATGGCAATCGTCAAATTTTGAAGAATGTTTTTGAGTATGGATCAAATATGGTGTCGCCAAAATTTGATGAAGCATTAGGAATGATTCCCTGCTCTTGATCGTTCTCTTATGCCTCCTTCAATGTTTTTTCAATAAGGATTATATGCTGTGGATATGCAAAGATAACTTGAATTCTTTACATTTCTAAACCTTGCTATTATATATATCATTCTCTTAGCAACTAAATTTTTTATCTAGCAACAAATTTAAAGAACTTTTTAAAAAATTCGTAACTTGGACGTGCGACTCGTGTGATAAGTTGCCTAGTAAATATTTAATTGTATAAAAAAGGGTATCACAATGAATCATTCATGAGTAAACGAATTAAATAGTATTATAAAAAAATTTTGTATGAATTTTTGTAAAATTCATCAATTACATGGAGATAACAAAAAAAAAAAATAAAAATTTAAAGGAGTTAAAAGGATCATTCTACGAGTTGCATATGTAATTGAAGGTAGATCAACTCAACTTGTGCTAGCAATGTACGCAAATGCTGATGCATGTACTTAGTCTTCAAATAGCTTGTAGAATTTAGTTATCCTTTCCTTGGAGGATCCTGTTGTTTGATGGACAACAAAATTAAAACAATTATTTTTTCAGGCTACTGCACCTTAATCTGTTAATGGGACTACGCACTGTTCTCACCTGTGCTGGAATTAGATTTATAGCTGATTCTCTGGGATAAAAGTCTGATCTATCTCCAAAAAAAAAAAAGACGCTTTTTATACCAGCATTGAATAATTTTTAACAGATTGAAATGTTTTCATTTGGTAAAATGCCGACCTTAAATTATCAATTTGTGGATGACATAATTACCATATGTGGTTGAAATGTTAAAGAACTTGTTTTGCCAAATTTTCATAATTTGACTATTCACCATCTTCAAATCATTGGGAGGATTTATGCTGAGTTACGTTCACCAAACATTTCACGCCTGCATAACTTAACAGATTTAGGAATAGAATAACTTGATAATGGTTGATGACCAATTCAAAAAATATAAAACTTAGCCACAACTGATTCAGTGATAAAGCTACGACAGCATTTGTAGAAAGTTTTATTGAGTTTTTGGGGTTTGGGGTTGGCCACTGTTGCTGGAGAATGTGACTAAGGTTGACCTCGACACTGCCAATTGTTATGGATCTATCTTGGTGTCGCCAAATTTTGATGAAGCATTAGGATTGATTCCCTACTTCGTTGCTCATGATCATTGGTGTGATGTCGTAGACACCCAAAAATAGTCC
>CAIGRS010069068.1:0-15516 GCA_903798395.1 Fraxinus floribunda | reverse complement strand
TATTCCAAAATATAACCCATTTTCAGTTTTAAATATTCCAAAATTTAACCCATTTTCAGCTTTAAATATCCTAAAAATATTGAAACCAAGAACACTAAAATTCATGACTACAAACCTTACAAAGCTGTAAGTGCACCCAAATTCATCCGGAGTAGCTTTAGCCCATTTTCAACTTTTAATATCTCAAAATATAGCAAACAAAAATGCTAANATATTCCAAAATATAACCCATTTTCAGTTTTAAATATTCCAAAATTTAACCCATTTTCAGCTTTAAATATCCTAAAAATATTGAAACCAAGAACACTAAAATTCATGACTACAAACCTTACAAAGCTGTAAGTGCACCCAAATTCATCCGGAGTAGCTTTAGCCCATTTTCAACTTTTAATATCTCAAAATATAGCAAACAAAAATGTTAAAATGCATGACAACAAACCTTAAAAAGCTATAACTCGCCCCTTTCAAAAATCGATCCGGAATAGCTTTAGTCGGCTTCAAATAGCGTAAGCTAAGAGGAGATGTCGTCCAGAAAAAGGGCCGGAGATGCAAGAATAGTTTGAATTTTTATTTGTCTTTCTCCACTTGGCAGCCAAATGAGGCAAGAATGGTTTGATTTTTTTTTTTATTTATTTGTTTTCTTTCTCCACTTGGGCGGGAACACTGTTGCAGAGATATCCTTCTAATATAGTATTAGATATGTTGATTCGAGAGCACTTGTATTTTACTATTATTTTTTCAAAAACAATATATCAATATTGAACTGAAATATTAAGATTTATAATTTATACTCTTTTGGAGTAATCACATAATAATGTAATAGATTATACAAGAACTTATTCTTTAGAAGTAAAAACATAATTTATGTTAGATTGTATTTAATTATGTTCTTCGGGTGCAAATAAAATCTAACTATAATATATGTAAATAATACTGTGATATTTCACGAGCAATAATATTTTGTAATAGAAAAATATAAAGTATTAAATTCATAAATTACACTATGTATTAAAAATAATAAGAATATGATAATTAATCGAATGTTAAATAAGAAAAAGGACAGATATGTGTTCGCTATGAAAGTGCAAGCCGTAAGTGCACATGTCGCGTTCAAGTAATAAAGTTAGATTTTTAGACCGAATTGTCGATCCGTAGAGATATGTTTACTTTTAATTACACAATTTTAATCAATTTAATTTTAACAATACAACCAATCTAACAATAAATATTTTGATTTTGAAAATAAGGAAAATTAACTAAAACCCTACAAAATAGGACAATATAAACACTTAGGAATTTCGGTGGAAAACATGATTGAAATTCATGGTTTCGCTTAACTGTCGTCTAATTAAATTTTCCACAAGTCAATTAACAAATTACTCATTTACGATATTAGACTTGATTATTCAATTATAGTTACTTACTTCTCTTGAGCGAAATTAACCATAATTGATTGATTTAACCTATTATATCTCTATATCGATTAAAATCAAACGATCGTATTAAATATTTAATAGAATTCTACTATTTGATTTAATGGGCCACCTAGGTATATATCTATCTCCTAAAAGAACCTAGTGTTTCTACTATTTGATTTAAAATGAACAATCTTCTTTTGAATAATGTACAAATCATAAAACATAATAATTCGTTGGCCACATAAATGAAAATGAAAGAAATACAATAGTAAATACATGTGGAAATAAGTATTTTAACATTGAAAAAATAAATATTGAAATTAATTAAAGCTAAGTTAAACTTCATCCATAAATCTCAACACAAATATTTAGCCCATATTATATAAAAAGATAAAAAAGAGAATATTTATAACAATACATTACAAGTTTGACAAAAATAATTAAGAAAATATAAGATTATAGATAAAATCCTTTTTGGATGGATTGATAATGACTAGCTCTTGATTTCGCCAAAATTCTCCAACTTCTTTGATAGATTCTCATTGTGCTCTTAGCTTTTCCCCAAAAATTACAAGTGAAAATGGAGGAAAATAAAAGAAAAAGAAAGAAGAAAGGAAGAAGAAGCCATAATGAATCTCCAAGCAGCCGATTTTAGCCCCTGTTTGGTATACATTAAAATTTTTATTTTCATTCTTCTACTCATTTCAACCATACATTTTTCATTAAAATAATATTTTCCATCACATCAATAATTTTTTTTTTCAATCACACATTCTCCATCAATCTACTATTCCAGAATACATTCTTTCAAAGTAATGTGGATCAAACACACAAGTTCTCTAGTAATTTGCATTTAAGGTCCCCTAAACTTTAATCTTGTACGACTTGGTCCTCAATACTTTGAATCTTCTTTCAATTACGCCCTCCATAAATTGCACTCCGATGTCCTTCAACTTTCTGGCGTAGGCACTTTAGTCCCCAATTCATAATTTTGTATACTTTTGGTTCTTTTTCACTCCCTTTTGCCTTGTTCTCTTTCCATAAATTCCATTTGGGATTTATGACCTACAAAAGTCAAAATTATCCAATTGTGAGTCGATATCCGCTCTTTTCATCAATAATAAATATATTTAGATATTAAATAATCTCTTGTTTGTTACACATTAAAATTTTCATTTTCATTATTCTACTCATTTTCAACCACATATTCTTCAATAAAATAATTTTTTCCATCACATCAATAAATTTTTCTTCTTTTTCAACCACACATTCTCCATCAATCTATTATTTCAAAATATATTTTTCCAAAATAATATTGCTCAAACACACCATAAGTATGTAAAAACACGCTTTTCAATATGCATTCACAATTAATTCGTGTAGAAGAATGGACTAATGAATCGTTCATAGATATATGATGTTGACTAATGATTTATTCATAGATGCACACCAAACGAACACGTAAAAATAAGTGGATATTTAAATACGTGCAATTTGTTGGACATCATGGAATTAGTGCAATTGATTGGAGCATTGATTAACATCATGAAATGTATAATTTATAATAATTTTTTACTCAATAAAAGATGCCAAAAACGAGCTTTCAGCATCAAATGATCATGCTCATCATTATATAAACTTTAACGTATCCACGTTTTTCAAGTTCCAGAATTATTTATAAAAAATTCAAGTCATAAAATTAAATTAATCTATATATTCCACCATCATTTCATTTCCAAACCCTATCATTCTTCTCTCAATTGCGTCGCACTCTCTCCCGATTTCACAGTGACGATATACCGTTGCTACAGCAGTGGCGCTCATACACTACATGAAACCACTGCGGGATCTGGGAAAATGGGGCTTCGTTGGAGGTTTTGGGATTTTGCCATGGAGTCGTGATTATGGTGATTTGTGGTAGTTGATGGTTTTTTTGTGCTTTTTGTAGAGGTTTGGGAGGTTCGCGCAGCGATGATGGGGTGGTTGTTAGCGTTGGCCGATGGGTGCTGCGTGAGTTGTCGATGTGCAAAGCAGGCAACGACGATGGTGCAATGTTGGAGTACTGTACGTGCAGGGTAATTTTTGTTGGTGGTGGTGCAGTTGAAAAAGGTAGTTGCTGATGGTGGTGGTGTGGCTGTGGTGATGTCCATAGGGCTGGTGGTAGAGTAGTTGTGGTGGTGCTTGTGTTGATGCAGGTGGTAGTGGTGGTAGAGTGGGGTTAGAGTGGGATGGGATGCGTGGGTGAGATGGGACGAATAGCATTTGTGGCCGGTTATCTTGGTAATTGTTAACAATAAATTGATTAATTTATAATTAATAAATAATATGTGATTGATAAAATAGATAATTTGTGATAATAAATAATATGTGACCTAAAAAAATATGAGATTGCAATTAAATTTGTTAAGCAGTAATCAATTAATTTTGAAAATTTGTGATCGAAAAATAATTTGTGATAAATTAATTTGATAATTTATAATCGAGAAATAACATTTTATCAATTAATTTGATATTTTGTGATTGAGAAATAAGTTGTGACCAATAAAATTTGTGATTTGTCACCGAAAAATAAATTGTAACCGATTTGTGATCGAGAAATAAAGTGTGACTATTAATTTAATAATTTGTGACTAATAAATAATTTGTAATATATAAATAAATAACTGTGATCATAAATTATATACTTGTGATCTTAATACATTTGATAAATAAAACATTTTATATTATTTAATTAATTAATAAGATTTAATTACAACCTTATTTTTGAATGTTTAAAACTAGTTTCTTAAAAATGAAATTGTATATAATAACCACCTTATTTATGTATTGTTGTCAACTTTAACTCATCGCCTTCTCGTTTAAAAAATTGTGTTCCTCACTATTTACGGTGTAGTCCCTAAACTTTACACTTATTGTATTAAGGCTCAAAATTAGGTTTTAAGCTCTTGAAACCCACTTTTCTCACGATAAATCATCATTACGACATCCTAAACACTTCAAGTTATGGCTCTTAAATTGTATAATTAGGTTTTAAGCTCTTGAAATCCACTTTTCTCAAGATCTTGCTACATGTACGTCAGTAATTACATAATGTCACATGTCACTTTATCATCTGTCAGTTTAAAACACAATCAATTTTTTCAATCGATCATTTTTCTCTACATCATATTATGTAACTCTTTAAGTACAATTTTGATGTACCCTTTTCTCACCATAAATCATCATTACAACATTCTAAAGACTTCAAATTATGGCTCTTAAGATTTTTTCCATAATCTTCATTGTAGTCCCTAAACTTTCTAGAAATCTCGAAAGTGTCCCAAACTTGACTTTTTGCGAATAATAATTACTAGATAGTTTTATTTAAATTGTAATTTTATATTCCAAAATAAAACTGAAAAGTTGCTAATAGACCTAATGACTTCTTAGCTCATATTTGATGTACATTAAAATAGAAAGAATACATTTTTTTTGGTGATGTGATGGTGAATATGTGGTTGAAAAAGAATGAAAAGTTATTGATATGATGAAAAATATTATTTTATTGAAAAATGTATGGTTGAAAATGATTAGAAGAATGAAAATCGAACATGGGCTTAATAATATATATATATCATATTTTTAAAATCTCGAGGAGACTTTGAATTGCCTTTCATTTCATCGAAACAACTTTCAAATTATGAAAACAACAGTGTAAATCTAAGGGCATGTTTGAGATTATTTTTGGTGCAAAATGTATTTTGAAATAGTAGATTGATGAAAATTGTGTGGTTAAAAATGAAATAAAAGTTTTTGAGTTGAGTGTAATATTATTTTATTGAATAATGTGTGTGGGAGAGAGAAGAGTATTTTGAAAAAGAGGTAATCAAACAAGGTCTAAAGAGATGATTACATCCGAAAAAATAAGAGTTCCCTTAGAAGTTTCAACTTTCAAGGGAGCTTATGCCAATTTAATTTTCTGATTGGGCTTCAAAAGGAACAAACAAACAATCAAAAGGAACAAACAAACAATCTTTTTACCAACAAAATAACATCTTAGAGTCATACATTTAAGTGTTTTCCACAACACGTAGGACAACAATACAGCAAGTAGATTTATTTGATTTCATAAAAGTACAAGCAAAGTATTTGCTTGTACATTTATTTTATTTTATTTTATTTTATAGAAGCACAATAGATGATATGGCCTTTAAGTGTTGGCACGTCATATTATTGTAGCAGCTTGATTAGCAATGCCATTGAAAATGGCATCACGCACAGTATCAGAAGCAAGGACCTTCTTGGCACCCCTCGCCGCAGTAATCCTCGCCAGTGCCACAATCACCCGATTGGCTGCAACATTGGTCAGTTGCACAGTCACAGTCCTGAATCTCCTGATTGGGGTGGGAACGACTGAAAGTCGCATTACGCACAGTATTAGAAGGCGGCTCGCAAGGGCCTTCTTGGCACCCCTCGCCGCAGTAATCCTCGCCAGTGCCACAATCACCCGATTGGCTGCAACATAGTTCAGGGTCACAGCCACAGTTCTGATTGGGGTGGGAACGACTGAAAGTCGCATTACGCACAGTATTAGAAGCCGGATAGCAAGGGCCTTCTTGGCACCCCTCGCCGCAGTAATCGTCGCCAGTGCCACAATCACCCGTTCGGCTGCAACATTCGTCATCTGCACATCCGCAGTTCTGGCCAGAAACCCTTCTAGGCGAGGTTCCAGCAAGAAATATGGCAAGGGTGATTGCTAGCAGAATTTTTCTTGAATAGTAGAAAGCCATTTTTCCAAGGATTGTAGGAGAAATGTGAGGTGTGGAAATGAGAGCAGAATGAAATGTATTTATAGAGTGCATTGGTCCTTTTTCACCAAAAAAAAAAATGATACTCAAATAGTTAAAAAATAATAATAATTAACTGAGTTGGCCCACCCCTAAATCCGCTCGTCGGGCACAATTTATTTTCTTCCAACTTTGTGAAGTGGTGAAGTTTATAAAAAATTAGTCAAGTCTCTATAATGATCATCTTAAAATGCATGTCTTTCTATAATTCAGAAGACAAGGTGAAATTTTATTATTTTAATTAATAGTAACTTGTCCTTTATGTATTTAGCCCAGGTTCTATATATATGTAGTTAAAAATCAAATTTTAAGTAGATTTTGATAAAAATTGATTAAATGTGTTATTGAAAAGTTGATAAACAATACGCGGGTGTATCCGTTGTAAAGAAAATTTTGTTATGATCTATGAAATAATTCTCCTTTAGACGTAAATGGTAATTGTTAACTAAAACCATTTTGATATGGATTAAAATCAGATTTTTTTAAATAAATTTTATTTAAAGTGTTCATTTTGGTCTTCAAAATTTTCCAAGTGTTCATTTTGGTCTCTGGGTTTTTGAAATCTTCCAATCAGCTTTTCCACTCTTCAAAGTTCAAATCATGTCAAAATACTTTCTGGCACTTTCGCAACTGCATCCTTAAGCCCAATTAACAAACATGATCTTTTCCTTTTACTTGATTCAACATCAAATTAAATATTTTACCTAAAAATATTAAACATACACTAAATTGAGTAGAAATCCGTCCACTCAATCAACTTTAAGTAAATCAAATAATATAGATAAGTATGTAAAATACACCTATCAAACACCTCCAAACTTAAATTTCTAATAGTCTCGAGCAAAAGTGCAAAACTATTTACTCATATACTCTAACAAATGTGTAAAAAAAAAAAAGTTTTAAAAAAACCTCTTTGTTAGATAGCTTACTTTAATTGCTTCAAGTTCAAATTTAACGAGTCAATTAACAATAATCTCTCAAACAATGTTACCCGAAGAATTTTAACTTATTTTATGCTCAACAAGTATGTGTGTGTCCTTAGCCAAATCAAATTATCACCTGGATCGGTAAAAAAGAAATACCAAGTAGCTTCAATCTTGACCCTCAATAGTTATATTCTTTTTTCATTCAGCTTGAGTACCTTCTATAGAATCTTTAGTTTTTCATCTGTAAGCAATTCAACCCTAATACGAAGATACTTGGAATTCTATGATTTTGACATACCTTGATCCGCAAAAATTAATCACGAGATTTGAATTTGCAAAAGAAAAACAAGAAACTATTCCTCACTGTAATTGAACGTAATTAATTGATAGGATACATTCACGTTTATAGGCATAGTGAGAGTCTCATAATGAGTCTTAAAACTACCTATTTTCTATCAAAGTGTACCGTTAAGAAACTGACACTTCTCATTGGACCAATTATATTTTAGCATTATAAACCACTTTAATTAATTCCTTAATAATATTATGTGGGCCACAATTAATTGGTCTTAGATTCTCTCATTCACATAATCCATCATGTACACATGCCAACAATCAAGACAGAAATAATATTTTTGTCAACAATAATACATAAATGAGTTCAAAGTGTCAAATACATAAACATGATTAATTACATAATGTCAAATCATTTTCAATAATGCACATGTTTTCAACATGCTCATTAAATGTCTTTGGTGGCAATCCTTTCGTTAGTGTGCTCACACTTTTTGTTATTGAACTTCTTCTTTAATGACAAAGTAGTTCGATTCCATATGTTTAGCATCGTTAGGGTACTTATCGTTTTTAAAAAAGAAAATTGTTGTAAAATTGTCACAATAAAGTTTCAGCGACTAGGCTGTACTTTTGACAACTCCAAGTCATGAAATAAAGTTCCACGGCCAAATTTCTTAAATTGTGACCTCAAACCATGCCACAATTCAACTTTCATAGTGGATGGAGACATGGAGTAATGACTAACTACCTCGCTCTTCTCCAGGATATAGCCCCACCCCACCCAAGAGAAACAGGAAGCCAAATGTGGACTTTCTAGTATCCACACATCCAGCAAGATTTGAGTTTGAATAACTAATGACTTCCAAATTATCAAATCTCCTATAAACAAGCACTTGGTCGTTGAACCAAATTTGGACAGTTGAGCCTTCACATATGCTTTTTTTTTATTCAAAAAACTACTGACAGACAATAAAAACTAAAACCAGAAATTTTCTCAATTTTGCCCTCCATTCACTTGCACGCCTCTACTACCCAGATTTCATTTCCTCAAAACCCGACCCACCGTTCTCTTTCCCAATCCTTACATAGTGAAAAAATAAAAATGAATTTTTAGCTTTCATTCATGTATGGCCAAATTTGACGTGAATGCATTCCATTATTTGCATGTGGGAGTGGGAGTCGCCGCACAAACAAGCAACATCATTGAAAATTTCAAAGAGCTTAACTTTCATTACGGTTGAACAGTCAGACAGTGGGAAGTTGGAACCCGATGGGACGAACATAAAGATATGCATTCATTCATGGAGGGTATAATGGACATTTGGAAATGTTGAAAGGTTCAACAATTGCATGGAAGAGAATACATTGAAAATCGTTGGGCCAGGTTGATTTGATTCAAAATCAATTCTTGTTCCCTCATAGTAGTATTATTTGGTTAGCTGTCCATTTAGCTACTGTAGTTCGTAGTTGTACTGATGGATATATATAGCTTGTGTTTGACATCCGTTTTGGAGAAAAATAAATTGCAAAAGGACAAGAAATTAAAATGATATCAATAATTGGACCACCTGATATTTTGTTAAGAATTGAACTATTTGAATTGATGTAGTATTAACTTTACATATGTGTTATCTATCTGTTTAAAACATATTGCAAAAGAACGAGAAATTAAAACGATATCAATAATTGGATCACATGATATTTTGTTAAGAATTGAACCGTTTGAATGGATATAGTAATAACTTTACATATGTATTATCTATATGTTTATATTGCAAAAGAACAAGAAATGAAAACAATATAAGTAATTTGACCACCTGATATTTTGTTAAGAATTGAATAATATAAGGAATGTAGTACTAACTTTACATATGTATTATCTATATGTTTAAATGACCAGCTAATATTTTGTTAAGAATGGAAAGAACGGATGTAGTACTAACTTTACATCTATATTATCTATATGTTTAAATTAAACATATTGCAAAAGAATAAGAAATTAAAACGATATCAATAATTGGACCGTCTGATATTTTGTTAAGAATTGAATGAATAGATGTAATACTAATTTTACATCTTTATTATCTATATGTTTAAAACATATTGCAAAAGAACAAGAAATTAAAACGAAATAATTGGGCCACCTGATATTTTGTTTAGAATTGAACCATTTGAATTGATGTAATATTAACTTTACATCTGTATTATCTATATGTTTAAAATATATTGCCAAAAAATAATTAAAACAATATCAATAATTGGAACAGCTGGTATTTTGTTAAGAACTGAATGAATGAATGTAGTACTAACTTTACATCTGTATTATCTATGTGTTTAAAACATATTGCAAAAAACAAGAAATTAAAACGATATCAATAATTGGACCACTTGATATTTTTTTAAGAATTGAATGAATGGATGTAATACTAACTTTACATCTACATTATCTATATGTTTAAAACATATTGCGAAAAAAAAATATTTTCATTCTTTTTTTTCATTCTCATTTTTCTACTCATTGTCAACCACACATTCTTCAATGAAATAATACTTTTCATCACATCAATAATTTTTCCTTCTTTTTGTTGGTGTATAAGGAGTGGTGCAGTCTTCAAAAAAAATGCATTATCTCATTTTAATATGCATCAAACACACTATATGTTTTAAAAATAATAATAATAAAACAGTCTCTATAATTGGAACACGTGATATTTTGTTAAGAATTGAACTAGTACCCAATAATTACAGGGACAGCGAATTTAATATAGTAAATTGAATGGATGTAGTAACTTTACATCTATATTATCTATATGTTTAAAACATATTGCAAATCAACAAGAAATTAAAACGATATCAATAATTGAACCACCGTATTTTGTTAAGAATTGAACCATTTGAATTGATGTAGTACTAACTTTACATCTGTATTATCCATATGTTTAAACATATTGCAAAAAAAAAATTAAAAAAATTAAAACAATACCAATAATTGGACAAGTTGATATTTTGTTAAGAATTGAATGAATGGATGTAGTACTAACTTGGACCATCCGATAATTTGTTAAGAATTGAATGAATGGATGTAGTACTAATTTTGCATCTGTATTATCTATATGTTTAAATTATGTTTAAAACATATTGCAAAAAATAAAACAAGAAATTAAAACGATATCAATAATTGGGTCACCCGATATTTTGTTAAGAATTGAACCATTTGAATCGATGTAGTACTAACTTTACATTTGTATTATCCATATGTTTAAAACATATTGCCAAAAAAAATAAAATTAAAAGGATATCAATAATTGGACCATCCGATATTTTGTTAAGAATTGAATGAATGGATGTAGTACTAAATTTACATCTGTATTAGCTATATGTTTAAAATATATTGCAAAAAACAAGAAATTAAAACGATATCAATAATTGGATCACTAGATATTTTGTTAAGAATTGAATGAATGGATGTAATACTAATTTTACATTTGTATTATCTAGATGGTTTTGGTGTGCCTCCATTCATGGCAGTCATCATACCGAAATCCTTCTGCATCCATTGCTTTTTTTTTTCTCCTATGAATTTAGATCAGCTTTTGACAAGACCATGGCAATATTTCTACAGCAGAATTCCATAAGTTGCTTGAGTAATCAAGGGTGGAAAATAATCTCCTTCCCCATATCTTCCAAAAGCTTGAAAGATAACTGAAATGGTTATAACAGCTAGAACAACACATCATGGGATAAAAATAACGAATACTAGAAAACCAAGGATTGTAAGATCCTAATGAAGACCACTAAGAAGATCTGAATTGATTGCCAAGAGAAGAAAATAGAAAGAATGAAGATGGCAAGAGTGTTACATAGCTTTGATAACGTGAGGAATTGTAGGAGAGAGATTGAATTTTATGATCTTTTGCCATAGAAGTTTCCAACTTTAAATAGAGTACAAAAAGTTTACTTCATTTCTAGAATTTTCAACCTGAAGAATCTGCCGAGTCTATTTCTGCGGCATTATTTGGTAAAGTGGCTAAAAAATTCTTGCAACTGCCTGTTGAAACTTTGGTGAAGGATTGTCTAACGGTAAAGTATTCCTTATGATTACATTTGTGAATATTTCATACTTAAATATATTGATATACTTGAACATATTCATAGTACCTTCATTAATTTATATACAGTAAGAGGATTTCATCAATGCTCATGATTTGAATTGTCTAAGTGAAGGTCGTTTCATTTATATGAAGCATGGAACTTTGGACCCAAAACAAACTAGCCAAGATTCGATGTCGTATACCAATGCACCTAATGCTCGATGAAATTTAGGTGTTCGAAGAAGAAAGCATTAAGCAACTAAAGAAACAGAAGATGGTAGCATCAACTGTTGAAGAAATTACTAGAGATTCCCCTAGCATCAATGTGGATCCAACTGAAAAGTAAATGTCGATGACTTCCACCAGTTCAAATTAGAAATCATGTTGCTTCTGATGATTTTGATGTTTGTTGAAGACTGAAATCATTTGTGAATTAGCCTAGCAGCAAACTTTTTGAAGAAGGAAATATTTCTTCTTGGAACTTACCTATTGGAATTTTCATATCGTCATGAATTTCAGCTTAGTTTTTGAGGCTAGATTTCTGTCACGAACTGGGATGAATGTCTGATATTAGATTCATCTATATTACTTTAAGCAAATTTTAAATGTTAACATTGGAGTATGATTAGACATATGATTTGTAAGTAAGCTCATTTTCTTCATTTTTTTAGTTATTTGCATTTTAAATAGTGTAATTAAAAGGTTATTCTTCGATTCGAATTATAACGGTTATCGTGCAACACACGATCCACACTAGTTATATAAAAAGATAAAAAAGAGAATGTATACCAATGCACCTAATGCTCGATGAAATTTAGGTGTTCGAAGAAGAAAGCATTAAGCAACTAAAGAAACAGAAGATGGTAGCATCAACTGTTGAAGAAATTACTAGAGATTCCCCTAGCATCAATGTGGATCCAACTGAAAAGTAAATGTCGATGACTTCCACCAGTTCAAATTAGAAATCATGTTGCTTCTGATGATTTTGATGTTTGTTGAAGACTGAAATCATTTGTGAATTAGCCTAGCAGCAAACTTTTTGAAGAAGGAAATATTTCTTCTTGGAACTTACCTATTGGAATTTTCATATCGTCATGAATTTCAGCTTAGTTTTTGAGGCTAGATTTCTGTCACGAACTGGGATGAATGTCTGATATTAGATTCATCTATATTACTTTAAGCAAATTTTAAATGTTAACATTGGAGTATGATTAGACATATGATATGTAAGTAAGCTCATTTTCTTCATTTTTTTAGTTATTTGCATTTTAAATAGTGTAATTAAAAGGTTATTCTTCGATTCGAATTATAACGGTTATCGTGCAACGCACGATCCACACTAGTATATAAAAAAGGATAATGAGATTATCTAAATATATTTGAGAATGAAAAAATTGCTTACAAGTAACTTTTTAAAAGTAGCCAAACATGCTTCTAAACATCAATTGACTTGTGATAGTAAGTCTATCGTTGTCGTTATTTTGGTGCCAGGAGAGATCCTAGAGGCAAATTAAGCCATATTTCATAAGGATTAAAATTTAAATTTTAATGCAAGTCAAATTCAACAATTAAGTTTAGTCTTATTTGTTTCCACTACTTTCAACAACAAAATGAGAAATTTGACCATTTTTTAAAAAATTGTGGGGCAGCTCACTCACAAAATGGTCAACTATTGCGGCTAGGCACTATTCTAACGATAAGAATTCTCATTTTATGGGTGGAAGTAGTGGAAACAAAGAGGGGCTTAATCACACATGTCATGAAAGCTACAACTTTTCAACCACATATTTTATCAACTTTTATCAAAATATACTAAAAATCTAATTTTATTTCTCACCAAAAAGTAGCTAATAATATGATATGATTGACAGGATTCTTTTTTAAGTTAAATCTTCTACTGTACAAAGTCACAATGGAGCCAAATGGTAAGAAAAGATAAAAGGGAAAATTACGGCAACGATCCTAACCTTCAATTTGTGCCAGCAAAAATCGTTAACTTTTTGAAAATTTAACAGTTGGTGTCCAAATGTATGAAAAACATTCGTTTAACCGTCAATAGACCAATAATAGTATCATTTGACCAAATTAAAAAGGATAAAATGCTAATTTTCCATTTATCCCCTAAAATATTTTTAAAAAAAAGTGTTCATTCATCTTCACCCCTCAACCCCATGGTCCCCACCCAGTCACAATTGCATTGTCACCGCCAGCGCCATTGCAAACCGCCCACAACGTCGCATGATAAAATATAAAAATAAAATCGCCCAAAATCTCATCAATGACGGCCTCTGCAATTCTTCATTTTTATTCACCTTTTATTTTTCCACATTCTTCAAACCTAAAATTCTTCCCACTATCAAAGCTAGGAGCGGCCGTCCGTGCTAGATTCACCAGGAAAAAATAGTTAAGAAATATGAAAATACATATATATATGTTACTATAGAATTTCAACAAAAATTGTGTGCAGATCAATTGGAGTAGCGCCTACCTTCCACGTTGGATTCTCGGGTTTGATTCTCTTTGCTAGCATTTTCCTTTTCAAATTTTAAACACGTAAATAATAAGTAAATATTAATTAATAATTATAGCAATGTTCAACATCAAGAAGTGTAGCTCACATGGTAGAAGGGTCATTTTGTGCATTATAAGAGGTATGGGGGTTCAATTCTATGCTTTTTTTATTTTTTGGTTTAATTTTTCAATACAATAAATAATNATATATTATAATTTTTCGTTTTCGAAATAATTTCTTAAAAAAAAATTATTGACTCAAATTATTTCTCTATGATATATACACTTTTATTGTTAGATTTTATAAATTTATTTTATAAAATTCAAATTTGACCAATTTAATTGTTTTTTTTAATTCTTTTAAAAGTTCGAAAATACTTTTTTTTTTTGGGTAAAAAATAGTTTTAGTTCTAATAATCATTGTTTTCAAGATTTTACAAAACTTTCACCAAAACTCGGAGCTTGTCTTTACCATTTAATTATGTTTTACATATAAAATATTTCGTTTAAGTTCGTAAAAAACTTGAAACTTGATTACTTGAAACTTGATCATACATTTACAATTGAAAAATATATTTTTTTTTATTATTATTTTAGATTGTATTGGATTATATTTTCAAATGTACGAGTTTTTTTACGTTTTAATGCATTTATATATTGATTGAGATTTTTTTAACATTATTTAATTAAATATTAATAAAAAATCTTATTATTACGGTTATGAACTACCGCCATGCCTGACTTAATATCTTTGATCCGCCACTGATCAAAGCCCTAAGTTTCAGAATAAAAGTCATGACATCGATTTAAAGCAAACTGCAGAAATTAAAAGCCACCACATCGTTTTAAAGCAAAACGTACGGACAATTTTCTGATATTTCAGATAAAACCTGGGCATTATTTAGAGATGTATTGATGCTATTGGTTCCAAAGTTACATCTACGCATTCGTCATTTTTTGGATGTGGCGCAAGTGGTGGCGGGTGACGGAGGCGGGCGGTTGTGGGTAGGGTGTGTTTTGGTTTAGTTTGGTTGGGGGTGGTTGATATTACCAAAACCCACCAACCCCACCGCAGGGGTGGGGGCGAGGGGTGAAGAGTTGAATGAACAAGTTTTTTTTCCTTTTATTTTGTTTTAATAATTTTAAGGAATAAATGCAAAATTATCATATTCTACTTTTCTTGATCAATTAATTACATCCATTTGAACCCAATTTGCTGAGTTTTTCATAGGTTAGGAATTTTCATTGGCACGAATTCAAGATTAAGGTAAAATTTACAAAAATTGAAAAGATTAGGGTTGCTGCTGCAATTTTCCCAAAGATATGTTAGATAAGTGTTTCTATACTGGATACCGTATATGCAACCGATACCGTATTTGCAAGAGTTACCGTATATACAGTGGTTACCGTATATGCACAAATAATCGTATATGTAGAATGGACCGATTTT
>CAIGRS010069050.1:0-13250 GCA_903798395.1 Fraxinus floribunda | reverse complement strand
ACCTAAGCAGGCCATAGATACTTTCTTACTTTAGTTGATGATAGCACTCATTTCACTTGAGTATATCTTATGAAGCAAAAATCTGATGTTGAGTCCATCATTCCTAAGTTCTTCACACTCATTGAAACTCAATTCCATAAGCCAATCAAAAAGTTCAGATCTGATAATGCACCAGAATTGAAACTAGCTGATTTCTTTGCATCAAAAGATGTCATTCACCAGTTTTCATGTGTTGAACGACCTGAACAAAACTCTATCGTTGAAAGAAAGTACAAACATCTTCTTAATGTAGCCAGAGCACTGTTTTTCCAATCCCATGTACCTATCAAATTTTGGGGTGATTGTGTGCTTACAACCACATTTTTTTATAAATAGAACCCTTTCACCCGTTATTCATAACAATACTCCTTATTCACTCATTTACAATTCGGTGGCTGATTACAAATCCCTTAGAGTATTTGGATGTTTATGCTTAAGAGCCAAAGCTTGTGTGTTCATGGGATATCCACCTCGGGTGAAAGGCTACAAACTATATGACATTCAATCAAAAACCTTTTTCATTTCTAGAGATGTCATCTTTCATGAACATCTCTTTCTCTTTAATTTCATTCCTCATTCCAATGACTCAATAGATCCATTTCCTGATGTTGTTCTATATAAACCAATACAAGATGTTAAACCTACTTCTAAAGCACCACAAAATGCACATCATACTCATATCAGTGATGTTGATGACCAGAATGCCAATACTGATATCCAGCCTCATGTCAGTAATACAAATGATCAAAATATCAATACTAATATCCAGCCTTTTGATTCCTCAATACAGCCTAATTCGACCTCATCATTATAGCTTAGAAGAACAAATAGGACCAGCAAACCACCCTCATATCTCAGAAATTCCCACTGTAATTTGTTATCAAATCATATTCCCACCTGAAAACAACTCTCTTTACCCATTGCACAAATATGTATCATATAAAGCATTTTTCCCTGAGCATTGCAATTATCTTTTTAATGTATCTTCAAATTCTAAGCCTCATTTCTATCATGAGTCAGTCAAAAGTAGCCATTGGAGAGAAGCCATGGCTGCATAATTAAAAGCCATGGAAGATAACAATACCTAGTTAGTGACTACTTTACCTGAAGGAAAACATTCTATATGGTGTAAATGGGTGTATAAGATCAAATATAGGTCTGATGGTAGCATTGATAGGTACAAAGCCCGTTTAGTAGCAAAGGGTTACACTCAGCAAGAAGGGTTAGATTTCATTGAGACATATTCTCCAGTAAGAAAGCTAGTCACAGTTAAAATCCTTTTGACCATTGCTGCTACAAATCATTGGCACATCAATCAACTTGATGTGAACAATGCATTTTTAAATGGTGACCTGTTTGAGGAGATTTTCATGTATTTGCCATTGGGCTACATTAAATAATCCATTGATAAGAATCAGAGTTCAAGAAAGTTGGTTTGCAGATTGCACAGTCCATTTATGGACTTAAACAGACCTCAAGGCACTGGTTCGCAAAGTTCTCAAAGTTCTCAAATGCTTTTATCTCACATGGCTATCATCAATCAACATCAGACTACAGTTTGTTCACAAAAGGATCTAGGAATTCATTTGTAGCCTTGCTGGTGTTTATCGATGATATCATCATTACAGGTTCTGATTGCAATGTCATTAAGTCATTAAAGTCCTTTCTCCATAGCCGTTTTAAACTCAGGATCTTGGCAAGCTGAAGTATTTTCTTCGGTTGGAAATTGCTCGATCCCACAAGAGGGTCTTCCTATACCAACGCCATTACACACTACAGATTCTGGAAGACACTGGGTTCATGGCTTGTAAACCATCCATTTTAACTATGGATCCAAAGAGTCGCCTATGTTACTTCGAAGGTGATGTCCTTAATGATGCCTCTATGTACAGAAGACTGATAGGCAAATTGTTGTACCTAACCATTTATAGGTCTAATATTACCTTTGCTGCCCACAAATTGAGCCCATTCGTTTCTCAGCCCAGACAACCTCATTTAAATGTTGTGCATCATTTACTATAATATCTTAAAGCAACACCAGGACAGGGTCTTTTATTTTTAGCACAATCTTCCTTTCAGATTTAGGCATTTGCTTATGCGGGTTGGGGTTCTTGTATCAACACTAGGAAATCAGTCACTGGCTTTTGTGTATTTCTTGGTGACTCTCTAGTCTCCTGGAAATCTAAAAAGCAAAGTACTTTATCTTGATCCTCAGCTGAAGCAGAGTACAGATCATTAGCTTCAACTGCCAGTGAAATCATGTGGATTAAATAGTTACTTTCTGATCTTCAAGTGTCATCTC
The DNA here is from genome assembly GCA_903798395.1 of Fraxinus floribunda. Classification (NCBI taxonomy): domain Eukaryota; kingdom Viridiplantae; phylum Streptophyta; class Magnoliopsida; order Lamiales; family Oleaceae; genus Fraxinus; species Fraxinus floribunda. The sequence goes on along the minus strand of CAIGRS010069050.1, from coordinate 10,909 downwards.
CTAATCCTACCTTGATATTTTGTGACAACTAGGCTACTATTCACATTACTACAAATCCAATTTTCCACGAGAGAACTAAACATATAGAGATAGATTGTCACTTCATCCGAGACAAGATTGTTGATGGCTCTATCAAACTTCTTCCTGTCCGCACTCAACATCAACTTGCTGACATGTTTACTAAGGCATTACCTACTAGTTTCCTTTTTCCCTTGATGATCAAGATGGTTGTCGTCAACCCTCATAGTCCATCTTGAGGGGGCGTTTTGGAAATTAAATCGGATTGAGGTACATGTGGAAATGAGTTGGAATTGCCGGCATAACGGCAAAGAGCTGAAGGCAATTGGGAGCTTAAGTTTAACAGATAATTAGTAAGTTTAGTTGTTAGTTAGTTTCCCACCTATTTTTCCTTCTTTTGGTTTGTTATTTATACCCTATAAACATTTTATTTTCATCAATGAATCAGAGTTTTCACTCTTCAATATTCTCTCTGGTTTGTAATAATTGATCGATAGTTTGGAGGAAGACTAAATGATGATACAATGATACCTTTGGTTTTGCTCTCAAGGGCGATCTTGATGATTCCACCTCCTGTCGAGGAAGGTTTTTAATCACTGTCATATTGGTTTTATAGTCTAGTAATAATGTAGGATAAGTGGTGCTATTGTACAGTTATAAGCACTTGTACAACTGTAGACCCTTATTAAGAATAGAAAATTGATGTATAAATAAGGATATTTTGCATAAAATTTATATCTAAGCATTTTTGTACACCGAAAATGCCATTGTGACAGAAACATCTGATCATATTCTTTGATAGAAGGCATTGTGTCAAAATGTGATTGGGTGGAAAAGTTAATTGAGTTTTAAATAATCCAATGATATAATGTCATGTGTCATGATAACTCTCTTTTTTCGCCTTCACATGAAAAGGCATGAATGAACTATTTTTTAAAAAATTCTTCTCATACTTCGACATCCAACATGAAAAAGAAAACAGTTGTACGATAGACAAGGCCATTTCTAGGTTACAATTAATTTTGCGATGTGATGGATTGGATATCTTTTAGTTTGTTGGAACTTGGAACATTTTCAGTATTTGTTCTAAACGTGCTTCAAATGAAAATAATCTAATTATTATTATTATTATTATTATTATTATTATTATTATTACTACTTAGATCAACTTTCAAGGATACACTACAAACAAACGTGGCTTCAGGCACTGACATGATATCTATCGCTTATAATCTTCACGAACAGAAAAAGACCAACTGAAAATGCATTGCTAATTTGAGGGTGTATAATCGTGTATTACTTTTACCAACTGAATTTTTGTTGGTAAACATCTTCTCATTTCCAACAAAAATGCCGTTGGTAAAAGTCTTTTATTGCCAACGGGATTTCCATTGTTAAAAATCTTGTAATTGTTAATGGAATACAATGGTCCGTTGGTAAAAAAATCTTCATTACCAACGGAAATTCCGTTGGTAAAAACATAGTCATAATTGGTAAAATAGGTATTACCAATGGAATATTTGTCGATAAATATTATATTTTACCAACAAAATATCCATTGCTAAAATTATTTTCTAATTCAACTTCAATATCAACGGGAAATCCATTGGTGAATCTTAATTTGTTTTTTTTGAACTAAAAATCAATACAACCCACAAATTAATAATAGTTAATTTCAAAATGCACTAATTATTAATCAAAAATCTCAAAACACATTAAAGCTTTAATAGATTATAAATAATTACACCAAAATTCCAAATTCCAAATATCTTATCTTATACATCATTATTTCGTGATCCCGAGCTAGAAGGAAATTGAAAATTAGGAATATTTAGTTCCCTAAGCATGCTTCACATGGTTTCTAGCATCTTGACCTTGTGATTTCTTTCAACTCATTCAAGACGTACGATGAGATCATCAATCCTTTCGTTGTTCTCATCTATTTTATTTCGTGCAACAGCTAGCTCGACTTCAAATTATTCACCTCTTCATCACGTGCAAGTATTGAATTTCTAAGTGAATTAGGTGTACTAAGAACATGTGAAGCGGGTTGTCTAGGACAAAACCTATAAACACGGCCCTTAGATGGACCGTTGATAGCATCGATCCATGAATTGGGATCGAACTCAGGTTGATCATCCTTAACGGTACCATACTTGGACTCGATTGAAGCCTTATAAGTATCATGTAAAAAATAAAAAATAATTCTTACTATCTATATGAAAAAACTATGAAGTATATAAACTCCAATTGTACTTACACGAACTCGCATAGACTTTTTCTCAACAAAACCACCAAGTCCGTGATTCTTTCTGTGAATATGACTAAAAAACTCTAATTGGGACATTGGACGATCCATATCATTTTCCTTAAATACGTAACTCATTAATCACAATCTGTTAAAAATATACATGAACTTTAAAATAAAAAATTATGGAAAATAATACCAATCTCTTCTTAGTAATCACAAAGGAGATTGAACTGACAGTATGTTTCTTCATTTCACCACCTTGTCCTTGTGCAAGACAATTTTCCTTGGCAATCTTCACATTTTTTCCATTTCTCGGTATTCCAATAATTTACAAAACTATCCCAATGTTCTGCCCTTATCTAACGCGGGCCATGTCCTCTCTAATCAATAGGATTATCAGACTTACTTGTACATTTTGCTTTCTCGCGAGCATCATTCATCATGACCTGTTTGTTACGGATTCTTCAATTNTACAAAACTATCCCAATGTTCTGCCCTTATCTAACGCGGGCCATGTCCTCTCTAATCAATAGGATTATCAGACTTACTTGTACATTTTGCTTTCTCGCGAGCATCATTCATCATGACCTGTTTGTTACGGATTCTTCAATTCTACAGTAAATCAATTCTCATTTTCAACCACACATTCTTCAATAAAATAATATTTTTCATCACATCAATAATTTTTCCTTTTTTTTAACCACACATTTTCCATCATATCACTATTTAAAATCAATTCTTCCTCCAAAAAATCCCTACCAAACAAGCTATATCTTTATATCTATCCTTCGTCGCGACCTTCCATGTGTCATACACATTGATAGTATTCGCAGTCGGCCATACATATTTATCCTTATATATAAATAAAAAAAATCAATTTATAGACCCAATGAATATAAGAAATTTACAAATATAATTACCATAAATCAATCCCATAAACCATCTCTTATTGGTTGTGGCATCGAGCAAAATGTGGGGTATGGACCATCAACATATGCTTTCATGGTTGTTGTGATGTCACATGGTACGAAAGTTTCACGAAAACTGCATAAAAAATATAAAAAACGTGATTAGGAAAAACTTGATAAATTACACAACCATATAAGAAACACGACATCTTTAAACGCAAATATAATACATGTTATCATCTTTAACCACAAGTTGCTATATTTTAAATCAAAGAAAAAATAAAATACAACTTATAAAAGAAAGAGGGAAATATAAAGCACATTTATTGGTCAAACAGTAGAAATAAGATATGACGAGAACATGAAAAATGAGGCTACAATTGTATAAAATCTTCTAATATTAGTAATTCTAATGAAAAACATTGTGAGTGTGAGATATGGCAGCTTTTCTCTTTGTTTCTCTCAACATTAATCCTTGTAATTTGAGGTCGAAACATCTCACCATGTGTACATATATATTGGCTGTTAAAACAAACAAATAAACAATAAATATATCTTTTTTTTCACCATCACATAATGATTAGTTTGACTTGGTTAACATTTAGCAAAGTTCTCCAACAAATAGACATTTCTATTGTCTACACAAACACCAATGCAAAATATCAAACATAATAAATATTACAAAACATCAACAAGTATGTTCTAAATATATAAAATCAATTGAAAATAAATGTAAAACTTACGTGTTATTTTTAATAGCTATTTCGATATGTTGTGATCGATCAGCAGACATAGGGGTGCCACGATTAGGAGCTTTGGTCCTGTTACTAGCTCTAGACAAATCATCTGCATGCTCACCTCCCAACTCATCAATGAGAGTATTAGGATCCTGATGTTCAATATTGCTCTGTATAGACCTTCGACCACCACCACGTGTTGATTTACGCTGCCTTGCTCGGTTAGATGTATTTCCTCCTCTAGTCAGCGAAATCCTGCATGCCAAGTAAATTGATTTAAAATTATCGAAGTTTGTGCTTACATTTGCATGTGATCAATGTTTTAGTTTTGTATATCCAAAGAACAATGTTCTGGACAAACAATGTTCTGGTTATAAATGATGATTGTAGTCAACTACAAGTGTGAAGAAAAGCAATTCGTAGCTGAGGAAATCTCATATATTGTTTTAATTAAGCTGAAAGAAATTGTACGGTAAGAATGCTTTCCCCGTCATCATTCCTTGTTGGTTAAAAATATTTCCTTCATTAAGTCCAGTTTCCAGTTTATATCTTACTAAGGGACATCAAGTATATTTGAAAGATGGATAATTAAATATACCTGTCACCCTTGGGCCTATTAGATCCAGACATATCTTCTTGATAAAGTTCATCGTCCATGTGTTCATCTTCGACCTCATGATTACCATAGCCATCACGTGTAGATCCCTTGTCACCATGTTGTATAAATTTGTGCTGACTTGCTTGACCAGTATATCCTCCATTAGTTGGTGACATAGTGCTTGCAAAACCAATTCAAAATGATAATAGTTAAATTAGTAGCTAAGAGGTCAATTTCTTTAATGGTTATTGTTAGCTTTCTTGGTCTTTTAAGAATATGTAGATGAATCTTATATCTGAAAATAATTTTGAACATATAGGGTGCAGCCCATTTCACAATGCATAATAAATGTATATTTAAAATTACCTATGACTTATAGCCCAACAATTAGATCTAGATAGCATGTCTTCTTGATACAATGGTTCGTCTATATTCTCATCTTCCATATCATCATTGAAAATATTAGCCTCATAATATCGATAACCACAGCGTGTAGATCTCCTACCATTATCCCTTGTGGATCTCTCGTAACTTGGTTGACTAGATTTATAGCCTCCTCTAGTTCATGTCATCATGCTTGCAAAACCAATTCACAATAATAATAAGCAAAATATGAAGGAACATAAATTAATCAGAATAGTAAATAAATGAATTAATTATTTTCCTAAAGTGAAGAGAATATAAGAAACACAATAATTATAGTTATAAGCGTATATGTTCATCATTGTCATTGTCATTTTCACTTGGATTCGATGTAGAGCTATTAGTGTGATCGTCTACTTCATGTATATCATCTTGTTTCAATGAACTTTCTTTAATATTAAGCATGTGTCAATTCATAGTGTTACTAGGATCCTATACTTCTACTTCTTCAGGAAAAACATTATCTCGAACTAGATTTTCAGGATCTAACTCCTGAGATATTGAAAGTGGTTATATATTAGGTGATTGATCCTCTTGGAATGGTAGTTCAATCAATGTATAGCAATCATCATTTTCTGATAGAGTTCCTCGAATATCAATCACATGTTGGGTTTTTGTTTTCACAACTATCCACCAATCACGTCTAACTCTAGAATTTGAAGGAAACTTCGTATAATATACTTGTTGGGCAAGTACAAAAATGTCAGCTCTCACTACTATTTTCTTATGATTAATCTCAACAAGGTTAAATCGCGGATGCACACGAGTTCCATTCTCAATGTCAAACCAATCGCATTTAAATAAGACAACCTCATTTTGAGGCCCAAAATATTCAATTTCCCAAACTTCAAGTAACATGCCATAGTAGTCGCGCTCATAGTCATTATAACAACTTTCGAGACCACTATTCATATTCGTTCTATTCAAACCGTTTTCCAAATTATGAAATTTGAAACCATTCACAAAGTGTACATTGTAACAGTTCACTTTACGAGAAGAACCCAAAGCGACATTCTTTACTTCTGAATCCACTGTGTTTCTATCATCCAACACCTGAGAAAATGAAATGTGCTTACTAATAGCTTATATAGGTTATATGTATAGTATTAAGCATCTTACATATTCTTTTAGCCAATGGGGAAAGCGGTTGTCACGTAATTGATCAAGTCGTGCATCAGACAATTGAGGATAATCCATTCTCATATGTTCATCAAACTTCCTATAAATAAGATCACCATGTAAAAGTTAATGTAACTAATTGTGATTCGAGAAAATATATAATGATTATTAGTATATTCTACCTCACAAAAGGGATAATTTCTTCACAGTTTAATAGCACATTTAATGATGCTGCTTGTAGCTCTTCATCTTTTATAAACTTTCTAGTTAGAGCCTTATTACCAAGGAATCGACTAGACTTTGTAAAAATTGATAGTCTTCCCTACGGATTAACAGAGCCTCCATCATCATTTCTCAATGGATGATTCAATCGCATTTCAACATTTGAGTTATAGTATAACCTACAAAAGTTAGATGTCTTCTCTATAAGGTATGCTTCTACTATAGATGCCTCAACATGATTTTTATTTTTCCTCTTCTTTTTTAGGTGAAATATGTAACTGAAATATATAGGTATTTTGTTAATATACATATTAATATATGAAATGGATAATGCTAATAATTGACGTGTTACCTCTCAAAAGGAAACATCCATCGATATTGCACAGAACCTCCTACCTTAGCTTCATATGCTAAGTGAACTGGCAAATGTTCCCTTAAGATAAAAAATGCTGGTGGAAAAATCTTTTCCAATTTGCATAATGTTACAACAATGTTGTCTTCGAGTTGTTCCATGTCTTCTACTCTTAAAACAGTAGAGCATATATCTTTAAAAAAATGACTAAGTTCAGTTAATGTTTCCCAAATTGGTTTTGGCAATAGATCTTTAAATGCTATAGGAATCAAGCTTTGCATAAAGATGTGACAATCATGGCTCTTCATCCTGTACCCTAAACACAATGAGCAATGTTAGAAGAATAACCATCTAGCATTCTCAATCCTTTAACCTAATCACATACATTTCTTTTATGCTCCTTCGTCAAAGTACAAGAGGCCTTTGGCTTATAAGTTTTTTTTTTGTTTCCATCTCTAAATAAGTGAAGCTTCGGTCGGTTACAGTGAATCTCCAAATCCATCTTTGCTTTTACATTATCCTTTGTTTTTCCTTTTATGTCCATAACTGTGTTGAACACATTATCAAATACATTTTTTTCAATGTGCATCACATCTAAGTTGTGGCATATGAGATTTGTATGCCAATAAGGTAATCCCAAAATATGCTTTTCTTTACCCAATTATGGTTACATCCGAAACCTTCAATTTCTTATCTTTTAGATGCTTTGTCATAAGGAATGTCGGGAAGGTTATCAAGCATACGTCGAATAAGATCACCAAATAATCGAGGAGGTGTTACATCCTTCTCAATTGTACGTTTCTTAAACTTGTCTCGTTGTTTTCTGAACAGATGATTTTTTGGTAAAAAGCGACGATGGCAATCAAAAAAACAACTCACGTGCCCATGTTTAAGTCTGAAGGACTTAGTTAGATGCATGCAATAAAAACAAGTCATTGGAGCATGTGTACTCCATCCAGATAACATACCATATCCAGGAAAATCACATCAAAGATGCCTTCACTTGAAAATTTTGCTTCGTATATATGTCATAAGTTTTAACTCTTTCCCATAAAATTTTCAAATTATCAATCAAAAGACGTAAATAAATATCTAGATTTTTCCTAGACTTTTAGGACTTGGGATAACCATGCTCAGAATCATATTATCTTTTTCCATATATATCCAAGGTAGGAGATTGTACACAGTGATAATTACTGGCCAACACGAGTATGGCTTAGAACTTCTATCGAAATGACAAATGCCATCAGTGCATAAACCTATACGCACATTACGATGATCAAGGGCGAATTCTGGATAAGTTTTGTTGAAGTGCTTCCATGCCTCACCATGTATTGGATGTGACATCTCTCCACTCGTATATTTATGTTTAGAATGCCATATCATCTGCTTTGCAATATGCCTTGACATATATAACCTTTGTAGTCTAGGTATTAGAGGTAAATATCACAATACCTTGTATGGTACCCTACATCCTAATCTAGAAGGTTTCTCTTTATATCGTTACAAATTGAACACTCTTTAAAATCTTAGTTTCTTTATAGTATAACATACAACGTTTATCACACGCATGTATCTTCATAAAACCAAGACCAAGACTGCTTAACATTTTCTTTGTTTTGTAAAATGTATCCTCTAACTGTGCACCTTATGCAACAGGTCTGTAATTATGGACAATATGCGATCATAACATGTTGCAAAGATATTAAATTCAGACTCACAATTCAAAAGCTATGACATCGTTGAAAGTTTGGTGTGTTTTGTACAACCGGGCCATACAGATATCAACTTATCGAAGTAGTCTAAAGAAATTTGTAGCTCTTGGATTCGGCTCATGTTCTTCGGCAAAAGAATGTTACCGATTCAAAAAGGTATTGTAGATACTAGGGTCCATAGCATCCATCACTATTGCTTGATTTTCAGTTTGCTCTTGTACATTTGAAAATTCACCCGAATTAAATTGACTAATGTATTGTTCACCATGTGCATACCATTGAGTATAAACCTGGATAAACCCTTTGTTGTATAAGTGAGGTTTCACATCATCTTGCATATGGAATGTTTGCAACTAGTTTTTGACAACCCTTTCCCTGTAGAGAGCAATCAGTAAAGTAAAATACAAAAATAGTGATAACAATGAGTTTGACTTCAAAATTATAAATAGTTTTTTTGCTCAAAATAGTATTAAATGAAAAGTAATGTTTGCATTAAACAAGTGAAAAATGTAATTCCAAAAAACAAAGCAGTTTACATCCATAGAGAGTAAAAGCAATAAAAGAGTTACACAGTAATGTGATTGATCACTATTGTAGTCATAAAAATGCAAAAGCTCCATGAAACCATTATAGCTTCAATACCTTGCGAAATTGACTACTACGCATCATAGCCTCCAATACAATCTCACTTGGTAATTGATACTATGGAATACTTCCATTAAACCATAGTCATAACATCTATGTAGCAATCACTTACATTATCAAACATAAATTTCAATTTCAATTTATTTATATCACAAACACACACAGATATGCACAACAGAGAAATCAAGAACCTAAAAAACCCAGAATAGAAAACAAAATCAAACACAATAAAAAATGCCCATAACAATGATGCTGTTAACTTGCCTGAAATTGTAATTGTGGAAGAAAATAGCACAAAAGAAGAAGATGGGTAAAAACAAGGGGAAGATCTGGGAAAAATCTCTCCAAGAATATGTACGGGGACAAATTGATGAATTTGCCAGTGATATTGAGAGAAGAAACAGTCGGATTCTCAAAGAGGCTGATAGAATGATTTTGCAATTTTGAGAGGTGATTTGAGTGGGAAAAGGGTTTTGGTGGAGGGAGAGTTTTCTAAAATTAGTGAACGTGTTCTGGTAGGAGGCCAAAGTAAATTAGGAGGGAAATGAAAATCTCATAGAGAGATTCACTACAAATCTTCGATTGGTAATGTATATTAATAACTTCTTCTGTTTTATTTATCTTTTTAATTTAGAAAATTATAAAAATATATATATATATATATTTACTATATTTTACAATGTTTATTTTAAATTCTTAATAGTGAAATAGAAATTGGTATGAATTTTGAGTTTTAATAATTCGTTGAGGAATCAAAAAATAATTCTTCATCATCCTTCTCGTCTTATTAAAAAATTACTGCGAGGACGGGGAACAATGTCCCCACTTCAAATTTATTTATTAAATCCCAAGTCCTTTTTTTAATATATTTTTATATTTCTAATGTCAATATTGTTTTAAAAATTAAAAAGAAATTAAAATTAACTAACTAAAGATATGAACGAAGTTATGATGATCAAATATTCGTATATATTGTCAAAGACTGGATATATATGGATATACTTAAATTGATTTAAGCATGTACTTGATTATAAGTTAATTATTCTATCAAGATTCTATACGCAAAAATCTTCGACGAAAGTTCTCTGTTATCAAAAAATTGTAATAAAACCTTGTTTTAGTATTTTCTTCTTGTGTTAAAATATTTAAACAGGACAACTTACAATTAAAATATTATATTTATTCGAAATAATATAATAGTAGTACAAACTACATGAAATAAAGCTAAATATTACATGCTTTCATTTTAAAGATAGAATTCCCAAAGAAAAGGATGTCGTATTGCTGGTACGTAAACTGCTTCGTATATGTATTTCTTGCATGTGATTAGATTGATCTTTTTTTTTGTAATTAAATTATTTCATTGTCAATAAATTCGAATGTTAAAAATAAAAAATCATTATTTACATTAATCCTCGAGCTATTAACCATTACCTCCGATTAGTTCGACTTTATCAATTTTAAAATTGATTTACCTAATATTAGCAACAGATTTTTAGTGGCCCGCTCTAGCAATGGGTTTGGGGAGGGAAGAGTCAGGAAGCAAGAACTAGAGCCAAGTTGTAGCAATTACTTTATGGAAAGTAAGGGATGGATATAGGTAAGGCACTGGGACGTGGTGCCTCTTTCAGTAATGGAGAATTTTCCTAGGTAAAAGCTTGAAACATATTTTTTTTTAACAAAAATTGATTTACTTCACTTACGAAATATTCGTAGATGAAAGATCCAAAACTTAAATAACTATATTAGGCACATAACATCTGTTGGTAAAGAGATAGTCGTTACCGACTGAATTTCACAGCATATTATCGTAGTTAAAAGTGAATTACTTTTACCAACGGATAATTCGTTTCGATTACCAACATCACCTACGGGTATTCCGTAGGTGAAATATTCAAATGTTATACGATTACATGAGGTA
>CAIGRS010069012.1:0-14882 GCA_903798395.1 Fraxinus floribunda | reverse complement strand
TGGCCACTCCGTCCAGTTTGCGATGGTTGTGATGTTCATTGCTATGGCGGTCTGGTGAGTTAGTGGTGGTTGGATGCGGCATCCAGATTGCTGTGAAGTCTGGCCTGGTTGTAATGTTGGCTGCAGTAGTTGTGATGTGGCGATCTAGTGAGTTAGTGGTGGTCGTTGTGTGACATCCAGGATGCTTTGAAGTCCGGCTTGTGATCTGATTTTTTGGTGGTCTTTGGGTAGTGATGGTCATGATGTTGGTTGCGATAGTAAAGTTGGTGGTCTAGGGAGGAGTTAGCGGTGGTGGTGATGGTGGTGGGATGGGATGTGGTGGTGGTGGTGGAGTGTGATGCTGGAGGCGGTGTAAGGTGCTGGTGGTGGTGTAGGATGCTAGCGATTTTGGATATGATTTGTTGGTGGTGTCTGGGTGGCGATTTTGATCTGGTAAAGGCTGTGGTTTTTGTTGTCGGCGTTGTTGGTGGATCTGGTAGTTGCGATGATATTTGTTGAATTTAGTGGTGGTGGATCTAGCGATAACAATGACAGTTTTGTAGTTGGAAATGGTGGTCGACAAGTTGTGGTAGTGGTGGCGAATGTGGCGGTGCTGCTGCTGGATGGAGTGTTGTGATGGTGATCACAAATGTTGACTGTGGTCACAAATTATTTGGTTGATTATAACCATTAAATTGGTTAATCTGTGAAAAAGATAAATTGTGACCAAAAATTAATGTGACCTAAAAAATTTTAGATTTGTGACCGTCTACAAAGCTGTGAGTTATAATTTATGTGATTTGTGATCGATAAATAAATTATGACATATAAATTTTTGATTCGTGACAGAAAAACAAATTGTGACCTATAAAATTTCTGACTTGTGATCGTAAAATAATTTGTGACTTGTACAATTTTTGATTTGTGACCAATGAACAAATTGTAAGATATAAGATTTTTGAATTGTGACTGTAAAATAATTTGCGACATTTCAATTTTTATTTGTGAATGATGAACAAATTGTAATTTATAAAATTTTTGAATTATGACCGTAAAATAATTTGTGACATATAAGATTTGTGATTTGTGATCAATTATATGGAATTGTGACCTTAATATATTTAATTAATAAAATTATATGTTTAATTAATTAATTTAAAAATAAAATTTAAAAAAAATCTGATATTTTAAATTTTAAACCTTAAAAAATCTGAAATTTGAAATTTTAAACCTTATCTCTTAAATTTGAAATGTATGAAACTTAATCTCTTAGTTATGAAATTTTTACAATTAATAGTTGTTTCTAGTGGCCAAAAATATTTTCGGGTTGAGCTAATCAACTTTGGTCATGATATAGCTATTCCAACTCATTTTAATATTATCACTCAAATTTATTGAATATCAAAATCTAACAAATTTTAACCTTAATACCCAATAAAACAAGCAAACAACATCAAATTTATACTTGCATAATCAAGGTAACCAAATAAAATTGAAAATCACATACATTACCCGTGTCTTGAACCCAAAATACATACCATACATGCATCATGTACTCACCAAGATTCAAGGTAAGGAACCCAATACAATTAGATATACAGTAATCAATCAAGAGCATATAATAACTCATAGTCATAAAACATGCAATGAATACACAACATATGATAATACGCAAATCTTTTCAACAGGTTCAACATACAGAAAACATCAAATTAACACCAAATTAATCAAGTAAATAGCTAACATATATAATCAATGCATAAATGAACCCAAGAAAAGATCTCACCACAATTATTTTACCACATTCCGTCTTGCTCGTATTTCTTAACCTAGGTAGATAATGAGTCCCACTTAATAGAGATGATACGAGTATCACTATCTCACTCCACCCTGATCAGGATTCTAACAAATAGAGGATTCCAAACATGTAATCACCTCTTGTGATCCAAATGTTATTCTCCACGCACTCCTTACATATCACCAATGCACCTTCAGACATTTATATTCCATATTATTGGTTGACATTTTTACTGCTAATGCACCTACTAAAGTAAGAATACACCTAATGAAAATCCCCACAATAGCAATCCTAACCACTATGCATGCAACATATTACACACAGCAATATTATCACTCTAAAATTCATGCAAAAAAATATACATCAAACATAATGAAATGCAAAGTAGAATAATGCACCAGAATCAACTAATTATTCATGCAAATGAGATTTCACACAGATGCAAATATAGTAATCAGATTTATTATCAATAAACCTCACTTTAATCATAACTAGACTCAATGGCTACATTCGTCTCACTCTCATCTTTTCTTTTTGCTTATCTTTCTTCTTATGACAATCCCTTATAAAATGTTGAGACTTACCACAGCTATAAGTTTGTTAAATACATCTAAATTGGAATCAAATCATTTTAATGATCAATTTTAGAACAAAAAAACTTCTCAAATAAGTAAAGTTTGTTAGGAGTAAGCTTAAGAAAATATAAGTCCTCCAATTTTTTTCAAAGTTTTTTTTGTGGTTTTAACTTTACCAACAATTCTCAAAATAGCATCTGACATATGTAAAATAATTAAAGTGTAAACAAGCTCATCAAATTCTTCATTTTGGTCTTTTGACAAATCATAAAAAAAAATTTGTCATCTATAAATTTTGAAATCTTTTGTTATCACCAAATAGAAAAATCTCATTTCTCCATTGAAAATTCTCATAATCAAAATGTATTGCCACTTAGGACACAGACAAGCCAAAATGTACAGACACAATTAGAATAAACGCTCCAATCATAAGTTCACAATATACATTGTTTTAGATTCTAGGGTTTCGTGAAATTCACGATCTCGGATCAAGGAAATTGTCAAACAGGTAAAATCTAGGTGTTCTAATGAAATAATCAATGCAATGGAGAGGTATGCCAATGAAACCAATTTCTCACTCAATAAAAGTTTCACACATTGACTTAATCTACAATTATATCAAAGACCAAATAAGCAAGTTTTATCATTTAAAATTAACAATTCAAATAAGGCAAATAATTTATAAATTCTAGCTGCATGCAATGCTTACCCCCATACGATAACCCTAATCATAATGGTCAACCCACACGATGGCATACTAGTACGAAAATTTAAAAATGATAAACGAATTTATCAAGCGAACCAAATCTGCGGGTCTATAAATAAGGAGAGACGTGAATTTATTGCTTTAGAACCACCACAATTTGCCCTAAAGCGTCTAACAGCTACAGCAACACAATTACCAAAACTCGAAATCCGACCAGGATCTAAATAATCCAGAATCAAAATATTGCCTAAAATTGAAACGAACGCCTCCACATGACCATAGTATCACCGGAACAACATATCTTTTTAGACGAGTCACATGGGCCATTTTCAGCCCATGACGAGCCAAGCCACCAAAAAAAAACTGTAAAACTAAAAAAAAATAAAATAAAATTAGAAAGCTTGCAGTTTGCAGTTGGCAAATTTAAAATTTAATTTTTTTTAAAAGATTTTTTTTTTGCAATTTATATGAATTATAAATTAAATAAAAGTTACAGCTCTCTTCCTTTTTTCGGGTTTTGGATCGGCTACAATTAATGTAGACGGAGTTCAATTGTACACAAATAAAATATTTCATGTACAACTTTTTTGAAACAAATAAATTTAAAATTTGCTTATTCTTTTAAACTAATCAATTTAAAAACTTATAATATCCTATCAAAGTTTTACCTCATATTTATAGCAAAAAAATATATCCGTTTCAACCAAATTTGAAGTTTGAATTATGACATGATTTAAAACTACAAAATTTTAAATTTTTGCTGATTTTTTTTTAAAAATATATATAAAACGAGCTGGCTCAGGCCGACTTGGCTCGCTAAGGCCTGATCCGAAAGCTCGGATTGAGCCTATATTTTTTAGCCAAGTTCGGGGCAAAAAAAAAAAAAAGCTCGAACTATTTTTTATCGAACCGAGCCCAAGCCTCAAGTTTCGGTTCTCGAGCCGCTCGACTCAATTCGACTCGTTGACAACCTTACACGGCTTCACTAAGGCAGGGGAATATATAGATTTAGGTTAAGACATTAGGTTGGGCCAAAACTTTAATTGGGCTACACACAAATTGAGCCAAGAAATAACAGACAAATGGATTAATTACTTAAAAGGGCCGTTCGATTATGAACGGAGCCCAATTTGTTTTCGGCCAATCAAATCTATTTTGAAAATTTAAGTTTTCTTAACATGTTAGCATTTAATTTGGAGTTAATCTTGGCATAAAAAATATATATATTTTTAATGAAAATCATTTTTGTCATTTGATAATGTTTAGCTCTCATTCTCACCATCCTCTTAATTATGTCCATGATTTCCTCCTCATTAATTACCGTGACTAGAGATTCTTTAACCAAAGTTTAATTGTTAGAGATGAGATTTATTTCGTTTTTAATATTCCATTTACTTGAAAGTGACATAAAATTTTTGATTAATACATATATGGCAAAAATTAAACGTAAATCAATCTCTTCTGATACCATGCATATTGAAAGATCACCAAACAAATTCCGAAGTCAAAGAGAGGAGATGAAAACAAGTAATTTTGAGCAATTGGGCAGCATGTTACCTCATAAATGTAGTACACTTATTTGGGAATCAATTAGATGGAATTACCACTTGATTCAGTTAAATATCGATTATTGTAAGATAAACTCGAATTTTGATGTCTAGAGACGAAAAGAAGTGAAAAATAGCTCATTTCTCGAGTATTACTGCGAAAAAGGGAGACTTGACTAGGGGTTACCAAAAAAGAAAGCAATATTGATTGGTCGGAGAGTTTATACTAGTTCCTCGATCTAAGGAAAACAAGTCAGAGAACGAAGAAAAAGGAAGAATTGTAAAATTTAGGGACTAAATTGTATACTTTCAAAAGTTAATTCAGACCACGAATGGATAATTGAAGATTATGTGGATCAAACTGAATGAAATTGAAAGATAAATGATACATGGGAAACACAAAAGAGGACCCAAGAGGAAAATACGAAGAAATTAGGAACCAAAATGCACTGCAGGAAAAGTTTATGCCTTGCGATCGCTAGGTCAACTTGCAAAATTCGAGTGAGATGTTTGGCACAATTTTGCAATCGCACGGGAATACACTGTGTGATTGCTTGGTTCAATACTACATAAAATTATGTTCCTTCTATAATTCCAACTCTTAAGGAAAAACAATTCTATCTCATTTTTAACCTACTTTGGATGTACAATTTAGAGCTGTCAAGCATGGTGTGTGTGTGTGGGTGGGGGAAGATGTAATGGGAGATTTTTCAAGTAGTAAAGTCTCATAATTTAAACACAAATTCTTGTAATTTTGTAATGTTTGACTAAATTTTTAATCACGTAGAAGAACCCTTTAATATGAAGTTTTAATATTAATTAAGAGACCTTGACGTTTGATATTTATTTGTCTTAGATGATTGTTATAGTTTTCAATGCTTTTTAATAATTAGCCACTAATTGAATTGCGATGTGTTTATTTTATTTGAGTGAAAGAATAATGAGTATATCACGTTATAACAATTGTTGTACGGTCCGATTGGGAATTCGAAGTCTTAGTGCTTACTTTTACACCATGTTTGATACACATTCTTCTAAAATATATTTTTTTCATTCTTATTTTTAACTACACATTATTCAATAAAATAATATTACACTCAAATTTAAAACTTTTCCTTATTTTTTTTAACTACATATTTTCCATCGAAACACTATTTAAAATGCATTCTTAGGAGAATAATGTCGCTCAAACAGGGTGTTAATAGGCTTTACAAACATTTCTTAGTTGTTCGTTAGATTAGTTTGGGTAATTGATATAAAATCAACAAATCATGATTTGACTATTCGATTAGAGTTAGTAGCAATTAGAACTAGATAAGGTACTTCATGACAAAATAATACTTTTATTTACTACTATATTATTTGGCTACGATATTGTGCACTTGTGGGGTTTTAGCGATCAATTTTGTTCGCTGTTACTAGGGAAGTATTTTGTACGTTTTAATCAATTATAGCTTTAACCTGAATTTTTACTGCTTTATTTTAATTTTAATCTTTATTTATAAAATTAAAGTGTTCATTTTCTTTATTTTCAAGATCTTGTATGCAGACTTCAAAATCCGATAATCTTGCTCTATTTGATTCAAAAATTGAATGAATGCTCAGGTTGAGATGAAGAGAATAGATAGAAGCATAACAAGTAGCAAGAAGAAAAAATCACTTGAAAATGCAGCAAATTTGATTGTCGTTATTGTTAATAGAGATTCGTGAGAGAGATGATGGCTCATGCAATGGTTGAAAATCAATCAAGCATATTCTATCTCGAGATTTGGGGGTATTTGATAAGTGTGTTTTTGCGCATTTATTTAATACCTAGACAGGCTAATTATTGATTAAAATGAGTGAATTTCTACTCACAATTGTATAACATTTGCTTTTATAGGCAAAAATCATTCAAAAGAAAGAGAACAAAGCAAAAGAATGAAAAAAGGACAAAAAAAGTACAAAAATGTGAATTGATGGCTCATGCAATGGTTGAAAATCAATCAAGCATATTCTATCTCGAGATTTGTGGCCCGATGTAATAAACATTTTTCAAATTGCTCTACATTTTTTCGGAAGACTGAATAACAATCAAAATACCTATATCTCGATATTTTTGGATATGTGTGGGACTATTGAATATTCAGGCATTTTAATTGATTCAATTCGCATATAAATTCTGAAATTCGGCTAGGGAATCGTTGGTCTCATTTCCACCTAACATCATCACAACATGGAATAGTTTGTAAGAGAGATCTTACTCAAAATTTTCCGCACCAATTAGAATTGCTAGATTGAAGGATGATATCATAACCTTTGCTAAGCATGATTTGAGTGCTACTATGAAGGTTGGGATAGATAGTTACTTAGACCGTATCCATAAAATGGGTTACATAAATGGCTCTTAGTCCAAATTTTTTGCATTGGGCTTAATCCAACTAGCAGAGCGGTTTTTCATGCGATGGGTCAATCACTAAAAAAATACCATACTTGGTATATGAAGTATTCAAGTATTTAGGGTGTGTTTGAACTACATTATTTTGAAAGAATATATTTTGAAATAGTAGATTGATGGAGAATGTATGGTTGAAAAAAAAGAAAAAAGTTATTGATGTGATAGAAAGCATTATTTTATTGAACAATGTGTGATTGAAAGTGAGTAGAAGAATGTGAATGAGAATTTTAGGGGCTTAGCAATTATTAGTGCACTATGGTCAATAGCTCAAATGGGAAGAAAGTTGCGGGAGTCCATAAAGTAGACACACTGACAGCCATATTAACTCTGCTTGCAACATTAACAAAGACAGCCGAAAGTATTGCAATTAACCCTTTAGTGAATGTAGTTCAAAAGTGTAATCATAGTGGGAAAAATCATTTGTGGGAAGCCTATTTTTAAATTATCTGAAGAAGCAAACTATGTGCAAAACTTTCAAAGGAAGCAAAATAACCTTTAGTCCAACACATACAATTCGAGTTGAAGAAATCATCCAAACTTCTCATAGAATAATGTACAATTATCTCAGAATAAGATGCCGATCTTTCAACAGTAAGAGAAGTAAGCTCTATGGGAAGAGGCCTTGTATAAAATGATAGAGGCTACAACTCAGTTCACGCAAAAGATTGAGACAAATCTTGAAGTCAACGGGCTTCAATCAAAAGTTTGGAAAATCAAATAGGACAGTCGACTGAGGTAATATCAGAAAGGCAGTCGGGTAAACTCCCAAGTAACACTGAGGCTAACCTAAAGGAGCATGTAAAGACTTTTAAATGAACACATACCTTCTACAAGCGATGAGCAATTGGAAAGTTTTGAACAAAATTATGAAGGTGACTAAAAAACAAATTGAAGTTCCAAAGGTTATGGAAATCAATGTGGTACCATTTTGACAGGGTGCAAAACCACAAGTTGGATATATAGAATGCAAAATTCCTAGAGGTCTTAAAAAAGCTACATATCAACATACGATTTGTAGATGCACTAATGCAGATGCCCAGCTATGTGAAGTTCTTGAAAGAGATACTTACAAGCAAAATAAAGCTCGAGTTATAATGGAACTATAATGTCGACTAACGAGTACAACTCAATCTTGCAAAAGAAGTTGTTTCCTAAATATAAAGATACATGGAATTTCACAATCTCTTGCACTATTGGTGATTTCACTTTTAATATGGTTTTGTCTGACTTAGGTACAAAAATTAACTTAATGCCATTATCTGTTTACAGAAAATTAGGTTTGGGAGAGAGCAAAGCAACAAGAATCTCCTTATAGTTGGCTGATCGCTCGATAATGCATTGAATTGCATTCGATAGGGATTATCAAAGACATATTAGTTAAAGTGAACAAATTCATCTTCCCTATTGATTCATCATTGATATGGAGAAAGATAGGAATGTACAATTGATATTGGATTGACCATATCTTACCACTTATTGAGCCTTGGTTGGCGTTTAGAAGGGACGGTTGATTTTGAGTTTAAGTGGGTATTTGGTGGAGATTAAAATTAATTTTTTAGTAGATTCTGATAGAAGTTTTTGAAATGTGTGGTTGAAAAAATGTGGGACATATGAAAGATGTGGTTAATATTTATTGTTTGACTTTAATTTAGATTAAAATCTGATTTTAATTCGAAACAAACATGGCCTAAATAATGAACATGTGACATTTGTCTTCAGAGCTATCAAATATCTGACTGAATCAGACATCTAATTCTGAATTGATATGGCTGATGGATTTGTGGTAAAACTTTTACTCTTGAGCACACTTAATGTCATTTGGACGAGTTAATTTAATCAATGGCCACTGAACTTTGCTATGGATACTACTTGCTCATCGATCTTTAAAAAGTTACTCGTTACTCGCTGAACTTTGCTATTACTATTTACTCACTGAAATTTAAAAGTTTACTCCTTGCTCACCTGAATTCGAACAAAGTTACTGGCTGCTCACTAAATTTTGCTATAGGTAACAATTATGGAAATGATACGGGTGATGAATGAGTAACTTTATTCAAATTTGGATGAGCAACGAGTGACATTTTAAATTTCAATGAGCAACTAGTAACATATAACAAAGTTTATTGATTAAAGAGCAAATTTTTGAATTTTGATGAGTAAGTGGTAACCTATAACGAAGTTTAGTCATCATTGATTAAATTAACCCCATTTGGACACATGCATTATGCATTATCAAATTGAAAAATCCAACATTGTCGAGATCAAGCAATTTGCATACTATATGGAGGTATTTCCACCTTATACGAGATGGCCTCACTTTGAATTCCTTGGTAAGGGATCTAAAATAGCTCTGCCATCCGTTAAAAAGCCTTCGACCCTTAAGCTCAAGAAACTACCGTCGCATCTTCGATACACATACTCGGATGAGTCCTCCACTTTACAGGTGATTATTTCTATTGCCATAAGTGAAGTGCAGGAAGAAAAACTATAGAGAGTGCTTCGAGATCATAAAATAGCCATTGGATGGTCAATTGGAGACATAAGAAGTATTGAAACTTTTCTTTCCATGTACAAGATACTTTTACGAAAGCTGACTTCAAGCCATCAATTGTAAAATTAGCGTAGATTGAATCCAAACATGAAGGACACGGTTCAGGATGAAGTTCTTAAACTTCTTGATATAGGGATTATCAATCCAATCTTGGACAATGATTAGTGAGTCCAGTTCAGGTTGTGCTGAAGAGAGGGAAAATTACAATAGTGAAAATGACAAAAATGAGCTCATTAGGATAAGGACAGTCAACAATTGGTAAGTGTGAATTGACTATCATAAAATAAATTATGTCATTCATAAAGATCACTTCTCATTGCTATTTATTGGTCAGATGTTGGTTGGGCATTCACATTACTACTTATTGGATGAAAACTCCGGTCATTATCAGATTTGTATGGTCTTGAAAGATCGGGAGAAGACTACTTTCACATGTCTCTATGGTAACCTTACATATATGAGAATGTCGTTTGGTTTATTCAATACTCCAGCCACTTTTCAGCTTTGTATGATTACTATTTTCTAAGATATAGTAAAAAAGTTCATCGAGGTATTCATAATTTATTTTCAATTTTCATGTCTTCATTCGATGATTGCTTGAAAAATCTGGCTCTAGTTTTATAGCGTAGCCAATAAACATATTTGGCACTCAAATGAAAAATGTCACTCTATGGTTCAAAAGAGGTCGTACTTGGACATCGAATTTCAATAAGTTACCTCCATGATCTCATTCAATAGAGTGCAATTTTCTTGGACATGCAATGTTTTATCTCCGCTTCACAAAAGACTTCTTGAAGATCACTAAATCACTCTCTAATTTGCTCGAGAAGAACATGCATTTTCATTATTGTGACAAGCGCTTAATATCTTTCAACATTCTGATAGAAAAATTAATTGCAGCACATAACATGGTCGTATCGAATTGGACTTTAACATTTGAGTTGATGTCCGATGCCAATGATTCGCAGTAGAAGCATTATTGGGGCAGAGACGTGATAAGACATCTAGTATGCTAATAGGACTTTGACAGATGCGAGGTTGAACTATGGGATCACTGAAAAGGAGTTACTAGCCTTGGTATTTGCTTTTAACGAATTCAGTCATACATCATCAAGTGAAATGTGATTGTCTACACGGATCATGAGGCGTTCAATTATAGGTTGTCTAAGAAGGATGCAAAATTGAGGTTGATTCGATGAATTCTACTACTACATAAATTTATTGTGAAAATTTGGGATAAAAGGTAGTTAAAACGAGGTAGCCAATCATCTATCAAAACTTAAGTTAATAGAGTAGACAGATAGTTCACATATTAATAAGGTTCTTCTAGATGAGCAAATTTTCGATGGATGTCATTTAAAACAAAATATTCCTACGTCAAGACTGCAACACGCATTTCAACAGCCAAATAAGATAACTGTGCAACTATTTTTGCAAAATTTCGAGAGGAAGATTTCACACTTGCACTTCATAGTAAAGCCGTTGTTTAGGCAAACCTGCGGCCATGGTCTGCCTAGGCGCAAAAGCATTCTCTCATGCAGCCCATGCTGCCAAGGGGACCCATGACAATTGTGGTTAGGGCATAAAGTTTACATTATACAACTAATGAGTTATATTATATAAAAGTTTACAATTTTTTTTTTTTTTTTGCATTTTTAAATATTGAGTTATGTAACATTTACGTCACCATCAAATGAATAATATTATATAAGAATAAAAGAATATTATTATTCATCCTCGCAANTGACAATTGTGGTTAGGGCATAAAGTTTACATTATACAACTAATGAGTTATATTATATAAAAGTTTACAATTTTTTTTTTTTTTTTGCATTTTTAAATATTGAGTTATGTAACATTTACGTCACCATCAAATGAATAATATTATATAAGAATAAAAGAATATTATTATTCATCCTCGCAATGCCTATACCAGTGTATGTAATTGTGAGTCGCTGTCGCACTATCCAATAAAAGAATTATGGATGTGCCCTCGAGTTCGAGGCTCCTAATAGTCGAACTCCTAGACGTTTGGCTGCTACTACTGCTTGATCCCTCACTACTACTATTCGACATTATAAATAAACAACTTAAGGGCTCGAACACTCACCTCTTAATGACGTCGCACATAAAACCCACTAAGCTTCGGACTCGATCTGATTTCACTGAGTGTTGAGAGTGAAAAAGGTGAAAATGAAAGGTGAAAAGTGGGTATTTATAGGGGTCAATGGAAGGTCAAAGCTCGCTCAAATCCTGGCCTTTGGATCGAGCCACGTGTCAACCATCCAAAGTCGCCCCTCTCTGAACCTACACGTGATCGCCACGTGGCATCACAGCTGTCATGCACGATGGTCCATTAAGCTCAACTGGCCTAGTTACACCTCGATGCATCTCAACTTGCAACTCGAGAATGTAGCTTTCGACTGCGACCTAGATGCACGGGGGCCCGTGATGATCCGGGAGATTAATGGGCCAGATCTTGACCTAATGAGCCCGATCTTAGTGACGCGAACTCGGAAGCAGGATCAACGTGAAAATCGCGAAATTAATTGAAAACACCGGAAAAGCCCAAATTCAGGTTGTAGACTGTAGAATCTTGACCCGCAAATTATTGAACCAAAAACCAAACAAAAATAAAATTTGAATGACCTCTTGATTATAAAACCAACGAACCTCGATTTACGAACGCCACAAAAGGGTGCCTAATCCTTTGATAAGTTCTAGGATTTTGAACGCCACAAATATTGAAAATATTTGATAAGTTTGGTACATGTTTAATCAATAACAAAAAGAGAGAAATCTCATTTAATTCATAATGTCAAAAAGGTTCTTCTATTACAATTAAATAAAGTTTCCTATTTATACTAAACCTAGGAAAATATGGAAAAAGGGAAATATTACTTAAAGATTACAAGAATCTTACCTAAACTAAAATTCTAACAAAATAAGGAAATTCGCTTAAATTAAAATTCTCTCCAAATTGTTCTCTGCATGTTTCTATGCGATTGCAAGCCCAAAAGTACCTGCGCCCTCGTGAGCTTGTGCATAATTTCGTGCAATTTTCTGGAATGTACTCATGGGCTAAAATCTGACAACCGAGCTGAAAGTTATGCCCATTTTCATCCACGTTGTTCATTTTCTTTCTAAATATCTTCAAAACCTTGAATCCAACTCGTTTCGGCTCCCGAGTCCTTCATGAAATTTGAACCTTAGCTTGTCAACTTTTTTCAATTTGGACTCCAAAACTCGACCAAATGATTTCCTATCCCAGATCATATCACATAGCCCCTCTTGATTGGGCTACTCCCAAGTTCGGGGCCCAAGGCAAGGTGGGGGTCCAATGACCAATTCGGCCTAATAACTAGTTCTGGTCCATTAACTCACTCGTTTCTTGACCCTATCGCGCGTTTCCAAGGAATGTTAGTTCCACTTAAACGCAACTTCCTAGCTTATTACAAATTTAACCTTAACTCAAATAGTGCACTCATAACACAACACAACCACCTTAAAATAACTAAGGAAAGACCTGCAGGAGTTGAGTCATTTCAAGATTCCACCTTCAGCATCTATAAATACATAACTTAGCCTCATATTTCAGGTATGTTTTTTATAATATTCCAGCATACATCCTCTTTCATAGTTGTCCAACTTAAGCATCGGATGGACGACGATGGCACACCTCGACACATTTGTTTCAAGTATTGAAGATCAGATCGGGCGGAGTTCAACCTTCTAGTTCAAGTTCGTTTGGGTACGAGTTTTTGGTAACATAACATATAATAGAGAATATCTTTAAATTTAGGAGTAAATTTTTTATACGTTCTATCAATGTTCACTATTTCGACTCTTCATTTTACTTTTTCTCAATAAGCATTTATTGATTTCTCTTCATCTTTTATTTAAATCAATTTTTTTATTTGTTAATAAATTAACTTAAAAAGTAGAGTATTGAAATCTATAACTTATTAAATGTAGTCAACACAAAGTAAGAATCTTGAAGTTTATGTCTAAGCATTAATTCTCTATAATATATAGCATCTTGTATTTGGAGTCATTTTGAGATGTTCTAAAATCATATATATATTATTTAGCTAATGAAATACCTTGTTCGAGATAAAGCATATTTCACGAGAAAATTTGATGAAATGAACTCTTTGAATTAAAATTCATCACACATCAAAACCTGATTTCTAAAAGAATTAGGTTTTTTTTTTAGTAGAAGTGATGTAGTCCGTGTTTAGATGTTTCCAATAGTCGAAGGATCAAATTAGATGTTTGTAGTAGTTGGAAGGTGAATTTAGATGTTTCTAGTAGTTAGAGGATGGATTTAGATGTATGTAGTACTTGAAGAATCAATTTAGATGTTTGCAGTAGTTGGAGGATAAAATTAGATGTTCTTAGTCGTTGGAAGATGAATTTTGATGATCTGTACAATTGAAGGATCAATTTAGATGTTATTTAGTAGTTGGAGGATCAAGTTAGATATTCTAATAGTTAGAGGATTTATTTAGATGTTATGTAGTAGTTGAGGGGATCAATTTAGATGTTTATAGTAGTTGGGAGGATCAATTTAGATGTTTATAATAGTTGGAAGATTAATTAAGATGTTTGTAGTCGTTGGAGGATCAATTCATACGTTTGAAGTAGTTGGAGGATTACTTAAGATATTTGTAGTAGATCGAGAATGAATTTCAAAAGTAGTTGAGGATGGAATTTAATGATTTTAGTATTACTAGGATGAAATTAGAATTTTAAGTATTTGGAGAATGAAATTATAATTAGAATTAGTTGGACGACAAAATTAGATGATTTTAGAATTTTAAGTAGTTGGAGGATGAATTTCATTGTTTTACATACTACATTTTGCATAATTGGTAAAAATACGTTTTGCTAAAAAATTTACAGTTGTATCATTGTAAATATTTAAATGGAGAATTTACAGTCAATGGGGCCCACATTTGGAAAGAAATTGGCAAAAAATTGACAAAAACGGGCATTCGCCTTTCATTACCACTTGAAATGTCAAAAATGTCCCGTTAAGAATATTGAATGCAAAAATTTAAAGGGCGGCAAAGTCTTTTCACAATTATATTTAATTGACTACACTGGTGCAATACAAAAATGGCTGCTACGATAGAGCCCGTTGACTGTATATAACAATCAGTTTTTTCATTTTAATCCGCCAAGAATGCAGACCAAACAGGGGCTTAGTGGCAAATTTATAAGATTTTAGGTCAAAGTTATTCTTTCCGTTCATATTGTAAAATAGAGTATGCAAGATGTAAATTT
>CAIGRS010068960.1:0-10273 GCA_903798395.1 Fraxinus floribunda | reverse complement strand
ATTGCACGGGCATTAAACTAGTATAGTTAAAAGTTTCATTGATGGATCGACTAAAAAGGCAAAAAGACAACTTTGAAATAAATCGAATACAAATTCGACCAAATAGTTAACTAAAATGCCAACCAGCTACCCTCAATCTCTCGAACTCCCTCGCTCTCCCGGTACAAAATCTCTCAATAGCTTAAAATATTTATATTTAAATCTTGAGATATGACGTATATATATTTTTTTAGTTTTTACCATGTAATGACATGTACTAATGTTATTTTCCTCTACTTGGAGGCATTCATCTGCAATTTAGCCGTACAATGAATGTTTAACCAAACTGACAAGGCTGAACATATGATGTCGAGTCGTTGAGCCCCACAATGCACAAATATCGAGAGAACATATATTACAAATTGAGTGTTTACTAGCGTTTTTCCCGTGTCAAATATGACCTCATAACGTGCCAAGTTTGGCGGTCATTTAATTGTGTCTACATCACTACATGAATTATTAAAAAACAGTATGATTGCAAAAGCAAACGTAGCACGTTTGGCTGTCATTGAATTATGAAAAAGTCATCGGACACTAGTTTCTCGTACACGATATGAATTATGAAACCAGAAATAGGGATATGGCCACTAAATGCGAAGGATAGATGCACACAATAATCTCGCTACAAGACAACGAAAATGATGTAAAGAACTGAAATATCAACCACCAGTATCCAAGACCTCTGATGACTCAATGTCCAGTTCGAGCTTGATAACTATGTATTATCTGTTATAATTACAATTTATTTTTTATTTTTATTTTTATTTTATTTGTTTTATTTAAAATTGAGGGTATTTTGGTCATTTTACACTGAAAAATAGTGAAAATGATGTTTTCCACACTGAAACGTTGAAATAGGGGCGAAAATGCAAAAAAATGAAACGTTGGGACTTTTTGCACACTAACTGTCAAACGTAGGGACGTTTTGTGCTAATAAGCCATTATGAAACCAGAAATTGGGATATGGCCACTAAATGCGAAGGATAGATGCACACAATAATCTCGCTACAAGACAACGAAAATGATGTAAAGAACTGAAATATCAACCACCAGTATCCAAGACCTCTGACGACTCAATGTCCAGTTCAAGCTTGATAACTATGTATTATCTGTGGAAAAATATCTCACCACGTGCACAGAAATTAAAGTTTTGAGGACCCAAATGTAAATGGTATAATTTTCCCACAAATGAAAGCGAAACTGCACTTGAAAATTCATTCCAAATTGCTTCTGTAGTATAATATTTCAGGGCGACTGAAAACTGATTATGTAAACGAATAATAGAAGATCTACCTATAAGGGGTGGGTTGGGGATGGAGATGAAAAGAATTGCAGAGAAAGGTATCACAGAAACAGAAGATAACTTTGGACTCATTTTAATTCCTTAGGCCAATTCCAAAATGAAATCGCCCATTTCGCCGATCATTGAAGGCGTATTCGAGTCTTAGAGGCCCAAGAGGTGAGTCCACGCGAATACCAACTCCATATCCGTATCCGCTTCCAGGCTTATTTCTTGCCCCAGCAGGATCGCCTGACACATACAAATTGTAAAACCACCAAAGGAGGATAGAAAATGTTAGTGCTGCAAGTGCAAGTTCGAACCACAATACTGTTCAATATGGTAAATCAAATTTTATATTTTCCTCTTCAAATCTATTAAGTGCAATCCAATCCAGCATGCCAAGCATTCCGTTAGTGCACAAAATACAAAAGCAAGACATTCCAGACCATAAAGAAAGCAAGTGATCCACATGTAAAAATCTAGGAGTTGATAAGTTTTAATTAAGTCTAAAATGAATAATTTTTTTATCCTTCAAATTGCAAATAAGTTATTTATTGTGAAGTAAGATAACAGATTTTTTTCTAAATGAGTAACCTTCTTACTTCCTTCTTACTTAAAAGAAAAAAATAACAAATCAAAACATGTTTGGAAACAAAAAGTTAATTAAAATAACTTTTACTCATTTTTTAGCTCAGCCAAGCATGTTATTCCGTCGCCAACGGAACTGGAAAGGGAAATACCTGGAACAGACGAGCCTGAACCAAGATCAGTTCCGTAGTCTGCAAATATAGCCCCCTCTACTGGCCCCCTCTGCAAAATATGATTATAAATAAGAAATAGATGGAGGTCAAAGAGTTTTTACTCCAGTTATTCTGAAGGGCGAGCAGCTAAAGGGAAGATGGAAATTTTGTGGTTGAGGGCCAGAAAGACCAAGAGGAATCCTGTATGGCTCTTCTAAACTATTCTAATCTGAACTTATTTGTGAAGCCACGATCTTTTAGACCTATGGTGTTTTTAAAGCTCGTCTATTGAAGCTTTTTGAAAGCCAAAGAGAGAGAGAATAGAAAATTTTGTCATCACACTCTTAGCCCCTGTTTGAGCTCCATTATAATTAGTTTTTGGGAGAAAAATGTATTTCGTAATAATGATTTTTTTAAGAACGTGTGGTTTTAAAAAAAAGGACAAATTATGGGTTTACGTGTAATATTATTTTATTGGAGAATGTGTGGTTGAAAAGAAGAGAGAAAAATACATTTTGGAATTAATGAAGCTCAAGCAGGGGCTTAATTCCTAAAACATGCTTTATCCAAGAGCAAATCCAACTTCCATTAAGAGTTGGAAATGTTCTCCATCTAAAAAATAAATACTAATACCGAGAAGTAAAAAGGAAAATGAAGACAAAATAATAAGACTCGGAACAAAAATCCAGCTATTATTAAAATAAATAGTAAACAACCCCAATACCTAGAACACAAGAGATCCTCCACTTACCAGCGGCAATGAAATTTCTCCGCTTCCAACCACATAAGACCGGCCTGATCCTACGGCGCCTTCTTCATATCCTCTCACACTGTTGGTTCCACCAATTGCAAATGCTTCATGGGGAGGAAATTTACCCACCACGTGACCACCTGAGAAGCTGTGTGGAGGACAAGCTAGGGTAGTCAGCAAACCAAGACCAGCAATTCATAATTCAGAGGAATCTTTTTAGGGGTAAGAATAAATTACTACAGGGTCAAAAACACTACAAGTCAATCAACTGATAGTGAAGTTTCATTTTAGCCACCGAACTTTATTTGGTTACAAAGTAGTCTCTGAAGTTTGTTTTTCGTTTCAATATGGACACTCTCCATTAGTTTTTCTAACAGAATGTTCAACGTGGAAGACCTCCGTGCTGATTTCCAAAAGACACCCACAACTTCCTCGTGCTTCCAATGGAATAATAAAATGAAGACAAAGAGGACATACCTAAAGAGAAGACATGCAGGTCCAACAACCCAACCCTGCCTGGCACGAGCATTCATTTTGTTAAAAATTAGCCATTCTGGCAACACAGGGATACCCTGATCCATGTTGAACACCAACTGCGAATTCACAATTTTAACAAACAAAATTGTCAACAAATTTTCTAAATATGAAATTAACAAAGGATGAAGGTAAACAACTAACCATTGAAGACCTAGGGTCAACAGAACTAGTATATACTGTCTCCAGTTTAGCAAGTAGCATATCATCATGAGTATTTCCACTGCAGTAAAATTCGAAATAAATGCATCAGAAGGTATTGCATTCCCTGTATATGAACCAGAGTAACCAAGTATAATGCATACCTTGCCGTAAGCGGGCTGCCATAGAAATCCCTTATAATAGGATTTCCCTTATCATCACGAGCCCTAGCACGCTGGAATTACGAATTAATCAATGCAAAGGAATTACTTCTATTTACATGTTGAACAATTAACAGAAGGCAGCCGAATTGGTTGTGACATCTATGCGAAAAGGAACGAATTAAATTTGTTTGAATGGACAGAAAGGCATGCAAGAAAGTTTTTATCCAGAAAAGTAAAGGTAAAAGGAAATATTCCTCCTCAGTATGGTAGCATGAAAGGTTGAAATGATAGTAAAATTGAAGGAAAAAGTATGGTGAATATTATCCAGAAAAACTGAACTTATCCAGTATATGTTTGTTTCCTGTGACTTATTCTTCACCAAATGCTGAGAAGTATAAAATAACTATTCTTTGTGCACTTTCTTTTTCTTTTTCCATTTGCACAAACAAAACAACTGGAGATAATGAGGCAATTCGTGTTTAAAAAAAATGGAGTTCTCAGGGATGTGAGCACAACTCAGAATTAAGGTGCTCTGTTTTTTGAAATAATTGTGTGGAGTCAAAACTTGTAGAGAAAAACAGGAGTTCAGAAAATAATATGAAGTGGTGAAAGGTGATTATCATATCAGTGTTATCAAAAGAAGACGACAAAACTGAATAGAAACTTATTCAACAAAAGAATATACAACAGCCATATTAAGCTATTACGGAATAGGGGTTCTTCTTCGTAATGCGACAGATATTTTTACTTCAGATGCCAAATAATATATTATATCCAATTTTTGATCAATGAGAACCAGCAACAAAAAAATATCTAACTACAGTCGGTTGGGGGAAAATATTAAAAAGCAAAAACTATTGCATACAATGCCATGAACCCGTGAAATGTACCTGAAAAATAAGTCCAGCTGTTCCATTCCACTTTGGGCTGAATGGCCTGCTGTATTCAATCCCAGCCGTAACACGTCCTATAGTCAGACTATTATTGCTGGGCTGGTTTCCGTGAACAAGTGTTCCAGGGGTTCTTGAATTCTAATTAAAGTTAAAAAGAATCGGAATTAGCTAATGTGAAGTTACAGAAGATATAAATTATATGTAGAATCTTAGCTACCTGAATTGTGATTGCTCTAGATGTCCTCTTATCATCTCCTTCAATCCAAGGGTCAGTGTAATTTATCCTGAATATTGAATCAATCTGTCCCCTCTCCAATGAAAGATTAAGCTTTTGGTTCCTCCCAAACAGATTTTTATGATAAATAGCAATGCTGCAATAAAATATTTTCAATGACTTAATTTTGAGGAGGATTATGAACCTAAAGCAATAACTCGTGTATTGACAAGGAAATAAGAAGGTAAATTATATAAAGGAAA
The DNA here is from genome assembly GCA_903798395.1 of Fraxinus floribunda. Classification (NCBI taxonomy): domain Eukaryota; kingdom Viridiplantae; phylum Streptophyta; class Magnoliopsida; order Lamiales; family Oleaceae; genus Fraxinus; species Fraxinus floribunda. The sequence goes on along the minus strand of CAIGRS010068960.1, from coordinate 5,252 downwards.
CATGCAACAACACGAGCAAAAGTATCTGTATTGTCACAAACGTCTAGGCAATTTATACACGCTAAGAAGCATCACACTTCTGAGACATCATTTCTCTTGGAAATGTTTGATCTCCATTTAAAATATCAGACAGAGTTCTCGACCTTTTCCAAACACACACATGCAACAATACGAGCAAAAGGAAACATGCAACAACATGAGCAAAAGCATCTGTACTACAAAGCTTTGTCACAAACGTATAGGCAATTTATACACACTAAGAAGCAACAACACTTCAGCGACATCATTTCTCTCAGAAATGTATGATATCCATTTAAAATATCAGACAGAGTTCTTGACCTTTTCCAAACACTCACATGTGAATGAACTCGAGAGTGTGTTTGAGCCACATTATTTTGGAAGAATGTATTCTAGAATAATAGATTTATGGAGAATGTGTGTTAAAAAAGAAGGAAATGTTATTGATGTGATGGAAAATATTATTTTATTGAAAAATGTATAGTTGAAAATGAGTAGAAGAATGAGAATGGAAATTTTAATGTATACCAAACAAGGACCGAATAAAACACTCTGAACTCTTTTTTATTTAAGGACAAAAGATGGGGGGCACTTCTCAGTTCTCACGATGTTAAATGATATACATTGTATGATTTGCAAATTAGGTTGATGTTGTGTCTGTGTATTGTGTACCATATTATAACAAATCATCAAGTGCATAATACATTAATTGCACATAATGTGTAACCTGATAACATATGCAAGCAAATTGAAGCTGTTAATTCACGAATAACCATGATAGTGCTTGAATTTAATTCTTAAGGTCAAAAGGATTGAAAACCCAATCCTAAAAGCACAAATCAGTGCTTTTAGTTATTATAAGTTATTAGTGCACTCATCCTACTACTGATTAAATATTTCCCATTTTTGTGCCCGTGTTTTTTGACATTCCGTTATCAGCCAATGACCCATATGAGCTCAAGCTTCCACTTGAATTTCAATCATACTCTTGCATATTGATTGTAACTTCAGATTATTTAACAAGGCATCGCACAACTGAATAAATATAGATAGTTTACAAAATGAACTGCTGGGTGTTACCTTCCAATTAGTCCAGCTAGAGGCCCATTTGTTATTCTGCAAAGAAATTAAAAAGACAAAAATGTCAATAAGTTGATGGATACTAGGAGATTATTCAAAAATATATATATATATATATACCTCAAGTTTAAAAAAGCAGCCAACATAAATACAGTTAAAAAATCACATACCCACTTGAAATTCCTCCACCACCAGAGATTCCTCCTCCACTTTTACGCTCGACAACATTCATTGTCAAATCAACCTTGTCATTTTCTGAAACATAGCATCAAATTTCATCAGTTTTAGGTCCATTTACATAATATATGTTCATAACTTGCACATGCTCAAATGCATAGAAGCGTCCCAGCTAATTATTAACGTATAGAAAGTTCATGTTACCTCCAGCTGGCTGGGGAATAATACTAACATCGTCCATTATACCCATTGCTAATACTGTATCGACGTCTATTTTCCCTTGAATCATACTGTAGACCTACGTAAGACAAAAATACATATAGACATTTACATCTAAACAATAGCACTCGGGTGAAGCTCACCCAACTCAAAACATATTTATGTTGGATAATCTGTGAGAATTGCAACACTAACTAGGATTTGGTGTTTTAGCTCAAAGTAGAAACTAGAAATGCAAATGGATAGAAAAAGCACACAAGTGTAAATCTCTTACGTCCTCCAGCTAGGGAACAAATATTTTAATGAGTGCTCAAGCAAGATTGAGAATGATATGAGGCATGTTTGTTACAATTTGCAACAATAAACAAAAAAGAATTGGTATTTCTGTCTCAAAGCAGCAACTAAAATACGAAGAGAGGAAAAAGTATGAGTGGAGTAAATCTCTTGTGGCTCTCAAGTTGCAAGCAAAGAACAAATATTCCATGAGCACTTCAAATCGAGGCTGAAGATAAATATTAGGCATCATTTATAAGCAGATATCCTAATTTACATAGAAACCTGTCCCTTCTTCGTAGTGAGTTGCCGAAGTATTGTTTCTGGCCTTGTTTTCCCCATGGTAGGCTCACCACTGACGAGAACAAAAAAGCATAAGAGTTAAGACATCTCTTGGGTGTTGGTGCTCATATAGACGTGCAAGCATCCAAATAGTTACTTACGTCCTATCAAGGAAACGTATGTTTATATTATTGACTTCTGCTTCTGAAACCTGTAACTTAATAATACCTCCTGAGAGAATCTCCACGCCTGAAACCTGAATTAATAATATTGATAAGGACAATTTGTACCAGAATGAAATTTTTCCTCAGCAAATATTGTAGGATTGCACAAGACATGGTGTGTCAGACATAAATAAAAGAAAAGGAGGATGAGGCTAAAAGAATATAATCGCATATCACTCACCATGCCGAAAAGACCCCGCTCCATATACCAACCATTAATGGAGCTTATAACATCGTCTAAGCGCCTGATGTTAACAACTTTTCCTGCATAACTTGACACCAAAATGAGAATAAGAAAGTTCTAATATTAGAAAATTCGAAAACATAGAAAAGCTAGTGATTTGACTCATTTGAGATATTTAGTAGTTGAAACGATCAATAAGAGATTGGAATGGATGATCTATAAGCATAAAGATCTCTCGTAAGCTTAACAGAAATTGTACCGTATCCATCCCGAAAGGCATCCTCAATAAACTTTGATGGGAGAACATTAGCTCCTTCACACACCAATCCTTGAAACTCTTGATTTGGTTCTACCTTGTACCAAAAGATATTGATATAAGTATACTATAACATCCTTAATACAATATACACTCTATAATGTTACCGAATGCTCCATAAGATTTTTCCTAGGAAACATGCATGCAACATCATCATTCCATAAACACCAAAGATGAACTTAATTCACATCACGTTCATCTAAAAGGCACGACACAAGTACACATCCCAGTGACATAATAATATATACTTCAAAAGATTGCACCTTTGTGCTCTATGCACAACATCATGAAATTTACATACACCGCATTCATCGAAAAGTATGGGCACGCGCATATTTGAAAATCGGCATGATATGAGACCCCCAGTACCTGAAAAACCAAGCAAATGCCATCCCGGGTGTCCACAGCCAAAGGCATACAAGAATTAAAGTACCCACTAGCAATAACCCTATGCACATCTTCCTGGACCTCGCGCACAGTGAGCGCTGAATTTGCCCGCGAAGCTTTTAATGCATTCAGTACCTCATTCTCCAAATCCTTCCTTTCGAGTTCCTCCCCATCCTTGTTCCTCACCAGCACTTCACTTATTAAAACCCTCTCTTCTGCCCCCGCCCGACTACTACTCACATTCTGAGTCCTCGACTGAGACATCACTCCCGAGTCATCATTACTTTTCGACGGAGGCCCAGAGTCAGAATCTGTTAGAGACAATGAAGCACAGCAAAAGAGGGGGGATTTCGATGGCATAGAATGAAAATGCTCAAGTTCATTGCAGGATTTCCCGACATTACGGTTAAAAAACTGGGTTTGGAAGAACTGGGAGAGGGAATTAATAGGGTTGAAATTCAAGTTGAGATTGAAGGGTATCTTGGGGAATTGTCTGTGACTAAATTGGAGGGAAGAGAATAGGACGTTAGATGGACGGCGGTGGGGATGGGGGAAGAGAAGAGGGAGTTGGAGAGAGGTGGAGGTGAAGCGAACGTCATCGTTTTGGGGCATAATTTCTAGGGTTTATTGAAGCAGCAAGAACAGCAGCAGCAGTCTAGAAACAATACTGCTGAATCAATGGTGATGACACCTTCGGATCCATTTTGGGTCGTGAAAACGGGCCGAGGTATTGAGGCAGAGCCCACTTCACATGAATAGCACCCCAAAAATAAGAGGAAATTACACTTACATGCTCACAAGTTTTTAGGTTATCATTTTCAAAACTACAAAATCAACTTTATAATTACATAAATCAAGTTTTAAATTTTTAATTAATAATTTTTGAATTAATTTTTATTTAAATCAATCATACACAAAATCAAACCCTAATTTTTTCATTCTCTCTCTCTCCCTCTCCCCATACCGACCGACCAATTCTCTCTCTCTCTCTCTCTCTCTCTCTCCCTACTGCCACCAGCCATCAACACCATCACCATGGCACCTTCTCGCCGACGCCACCACTGCCTCTCTTCTCCCCCAAATTATCGGAACAATGACGATGTTGCGACTATGCAATCCATGAATGAAGATGCCGCGTGTGGCAGCGGCGCATCTTGCATAAAACTGCAAATCTATGGTCACAGGAGGCCATTTTATCTATGGACAGAGATGGGCAAGGGCCAAAGAAGATAAGCGAAGGTGGTGTGTGAAGGAGGCAAGTGGCTAGTGTTGAGATTTGTTGTGCGGCGTTGTGCCGCTGGGTGTTTAGATGATTTTGGGCGTGAAGATAGCGACCCGATTTGGGTGATTTCGTTTGTTGTTAGTGGTGGTTTCCATGGTGGATTGGGTTTGTTTTTGTTGGGAAATGGCAGTTGGTGGTGGTGGCTGAAAATGGTGGAGAGTGTTGGCTATGTTGTTGGTGGTAGATTTGGCGAAGGTCTCAATGAGGTGTGGTTGTGGTGCAGGCAGTGTAGCAGTGGTTATTGTGACGCGGTTGTGATGATGCTGTGGCGGGGTGAACGACGACGATGGTGGTGGTTTTTTGGTGTTGTGGTGGCTGTAGTTGTGGTGGTATTGTTACGAGGCGATGGTGGTGGTTTGGGTGGTGTTGTGGTGAAGGCGAGGTGGCGTAGGGTAGTATTTGTGACCAATTGTTTGGTTGGTTTGTGACCAAATATTGTCGGAGGATCGAGACTAGGGTGGGGTGTTCTGTGATATGTGATTGACATTTTGAATTTGTGACCGACGAACAAACTGTGGCCTATATTTTATTTTTTTTGAATTGTGACCTTAAAATTTGACATGTGACTTATAATTTGGTGTTTTGTGACCATAATTAAGTTACGTGACTTATGAATTTTGTGATTTGTGATTCATGAATAAATTGTGACTTTTAAATTTTGATTTGTGACCGATGAAGGAACTGTGATTTATAAAAATTTTGAATTGTGACCTTAAAATTCTTGAATTGTGACCAAATTGCATAAATCTGGAAGGCATGAGCTCTACTGGAAGGCAAGATGCACGATGGGTCGACTTGTTTGGCACTTTG
>CAIGRS010068953.1:0-23437 GCA_903798395.1 Fraxinus floribunda | reverse complement strand
CCCGAACAACTGGCATACATGCATGTTATGTGTATGATGTTAAAGGAGAATACCTGCACATGATCATATATCATTAATGCACTGTTGGTAAGATAGGTCTAGCGCCTAGCTGTTAGCGTGTTTGTCGTGCCGAATGGGGAGTTAAGCATTCTCACTGCGTGACACCTAGTGAAGCTAAATAGCATTACTCTTTCACCAAATAGGAGCGATTCATCCAACTATTATAATATTACACACCATCAATCTGTTAATCATAGTGTACAAATAGCTTAATCCACTACATATAGCATCTTCTGCCAATCACAGTGAGGTGAAATAGTAATACTCTTTCACCAAATAGGAGCATTTAATCCAACTATTATAATACTTCCACATCATTAATCTCTCAACCATAGTTTATAAATAGCTTAATCCACTACATATAGTTCCATATGCCAAGCTTTGTTTGCCTGCTAGAGCCGCAACACATCCCATATTGGCATTCTTCCTTTACCAAGAATATGCGCTCGCAGGGCAAATGACAGCACGGGCAGTACATCCCCCAATTTCCTGAAATACTCAAATAGCTAAACACAGAACAAGTTCACAAGGTGAGCAAAACGAAACATAGGACAATTTTCTAAATATAATGACAAGTGAATTTTCAATAATTCAGCAAAACATTTAGTGTCTTTATTTAACTTCATTCTCGTTCGCAACTTCAAGAGATGAGGCTGATGGCAACATTGAAATCTTTGAGTTATTCAGACCCTTTTCCCAAATCATATTTAAGGGAAAGAGTATAGTTAAACTCAAAACACTACAACAAGAAGCAATAGTGAATACTTTCTAATAAAATATTTTATAGACACGAAAAATAAATATTGGTAATTTAGAAAATTGAAAAAAATGATAAATATTGTCTTAGATATATATCCAATAATTACATATAATAGTGCAGCAACCCCAAGTAGGTTATCCCTTTCAGGGACTTGAGATCAAATACACCTCAATTGTGGATTATCTCATCATGGAAGACAAGGAATTTATGGTTACAAAATCAAAAGCTAATAATTTAACAATGAAATTTGGGAAAATAAAAATAAATGTCGTGGAATTTGAGTAACAAACTGTTCAAGAAGCTTAGAGAGATTAAACAACTTATCAATCAAGAATCTCCTGAAGCAGAACTGGCATAATTGGCTATATATCAATCATCGCCGCCTATAAAAATTGAGGCCAGCTAGTAGGACATCGTATTCTGCTGCATAGTTAGTGGCCTTAAACCTGAACCTCATCGTACAATTAAGCTCGTGTCCTGGGCTAACTAAGACCACACTAGCCCCATAGCTTATTTTCCCAAAGTAACCATCAACAAACAAGTTCCAGGTGGGGGGTTCAACGGGTTCCATTTCTGGAATGTTGGTGAATTCTGCCACAAGATTTGCTAAGGCTTGGCTCTTGATGGCAGTTCTTATCTTAAAGACAATGTCAAACTTACTGATCTCTACAACCCACTTCATCATTCTTCCAGAAGCATCATGTTTCTGGAATACTTGCTTAAGTGGGAAGTTTGTTAGCACATGAATAGTATGAGCTTGGAAGTACGGCATCAACTTCCTAGAGGCAATCACTATGGAAAGAGTCAGTTTCTCCATGTCTGGGTAGTAGGTCTCTGCTGCAAAAATACTTTGCTTACATAATAAATGGGCAACTGATGATCACCCTCCTCTCTTACAAGTATTGAATTGATAGCGCTGGTAGATAATTCCAAATATAGTTATAGGGGCTCATCATCTTTAGGTTTCGAGAGAAATGGGGTTTCTCCCAAGTGCTTTTTCAACCTTGAAAGGCCTCTTCGTACTCCTTTGTCCACTGAAACTTCTGCCTCCCATTAGAATCTTAAAGAAGGGAAGATACTTATCAGTTACCTTTGAGACGAAGCAGCTCAAGACGCCATGCATGCTTTGCACTTCTTTAGGCTTCTGGGGGGCCTCATCTCAATCATGGCCTTAATCTTTTCAGGATTAGTCTCTATGTCCCTTTTGTTGACCAAGTAGCCTAAGAGCTTTTCGAAGGCGACACCAAATGCGCATTTAAGGGGTTCAATCTCATCATGTACCTCCTCAATATTTGGAAGGCTTCGTCTAAGTGCTTTGCTTAGCCGGGAAGAGCATTCCCTAGTAGGGGGTTTTGATTGTTCCTCTGATTTTATTGGGGGTATCTTGCAAAGTCGTTACAATCAGTAGTGTTATAGATGTAAGAGTGGTGGTAAGAGCAGTACTTGGGTGGCATTTAATCTCTATTTCTAATTTTGACACCTCTCTCTCTTCGAGGGGTTTGAAACGTGGGCCATTCCAGTTGATCATTGAGATTGAGGTTCACATCCTCGTAGGCTATGGCAAGTACTGAATTTAGGGTTGCGACTGTATAAGCTTGGCCCGAACCGGGTGCAAGGACTTAGTTAGCCTAATTCCATTGGTCCATATTTGCTTTCTAGAGGGTGGTAGCCCCATGTTGGCTCTTTTATGGTGTTTCCTCATATCCTCCTTGTTGATTTCATTTTTCATCATTGCCAGCAAGGTATCGTAGCTAATGGGATCTTTGTTTTGTACATCTCTCCAAAAGAGGGAGTTCATGTCAAGACCTCCTCTTAAGGTAGACAATGATTCCTTATTGGTAACATGTACACAATGGGTTATCTCGTCAGTGAAGCATGCTAAGGATTTTTTTAAAGGTTCCCCAAGCTACCTCAAATCTTAGATGCATTGAATCGAACCTTCCACTTCCTTTCTTATTTCAAAGTTCTTAAGGAAAGCTTCCTTGAATTAGGGCCAACTTCAGATCCTTCTTTTCTCCAGCCTTTTGTACTAAAACTAGGCTGACCTACTTAGAGTTAAGTGAAAGGCTCTGCATTTCACAACTGGGGTGACTTTTCTCAAGCCCATATGGGTTTTGTAAGCATTTGGTGCTTGGCTGGATGGCCTATCCCGCCATATTTAGGCCGCTTTGGAAGGATAGCATATGGGTTTGTCAAAGCGGTATGGAAAATTGAAGGTCTTATCATCATCGTCTAAGTTACGGGACCTTTGAAGGCCATTAGAATCTTCATCCTCTTCGGTAGTGTTTCTAGGAGGTGGTTGGGATAGACCCGCTTGAGCTCTTTAATTCTGCTCATCTCTCATCTGATGCCCACTCCTAGGTGGATGGTTCTAAGATGCATTACCTTAAGTATTTTCATTCTGTCTCTCGAACTGAGAAGGTCGCTGCTGCCTATTCTAGGTGTAGGCAAAGGTTGAGCTGCCTGTTTCTAGGCTCCTTAGGCAACTAGGAATGCCTATTTTTGGGCCTCTAGGGCTTAACCTATCAAAACACTTGTAGATCTTTTAGGCATATTCTTCGGCTTGTAGTTGAGAAGAAAGTTGAATGGAGCCTTGTTGGGTCGACTGCGGTGTAGTTGGAAGAAATGTCGACTCTAGCTTCCTTCTCTTGGGGGCCTCTTCCTTGGCATAGCGCTAGTAGTCAGTTATTTGGATTTGAACTTCTTTCTCCTCATGATGTAGTTCCTTTCTGGAACAAATGGAGGCACATGGGGGAAAAATCTCCTTGGGCCGCATATGGGGAAATCACGTATCCTCTTTGGCCCTGTATATTCCTAAGTAGTTCTTGTAGAACAATATTTTGTTGGGTGATCTCTCATATTTGCAGCCATGGTAGCCACTTCTCTGTTCAACTTGGCGGCTGCCTGGATCCATCTCTTAATCAATCTCGTCGATGTTGGTGGTGAGACCAATGGCGGGCTACAAGAGCCGTGCATGAGGGTTTCCTTTTCAGGGTGTTCTCTAGCCCTCTGAGGTACTGACTTTTCATTGTCGAGCTCATACTGACGCCTTTTATTCAAAGACAATTTTCTTGAGAATTTTTTTCTCAGCAAATGTTGTTCTCTTTTCAAGGAACAACAATACTTTTGTCCAAATGGTTTTCCCTAAGGTTTTCAGGTGTTCTTTCTTCAAAAACAGCTTATTTTCTTTTAATGTAGAAAACTCACCCAAAGTATATTTTTCTATCCGCTTTTTCCAAAGTTTCCTTGTGGTTGAATGTGTGGCTTCCCACAAATTGTGTCAATCTATTGACCCCTGAAAACGAGACAAACAGATGACGAGTCCCACTCACGTCCAAGTAAGCCAAGATCGAACCGATGATTGAAGTGATGGCTAGATGGGTCGCAAGCTAAAGAATGTTCGAACTCGATCTTTCAGTCAATATACACAAGATTTTTAGAATGAGAAATGTAATATTTGTGAATCACTATGTGAATTCAAGTTAAGTTATTCTAAGGACATGAGTAAGAACTTGAATACAAAGTTTAAGAGAAATTTTGGGCTTAATCTCTTTTATCGTCCATGGCATTTGGCCCTTCTATAATACAATGAAAAGTTATTTATGGAGTTAGAAATACAATTCGGACCATCGGATAAGGTATACATGGCATCATCCGACCTGCTAATTTCTTTCACATACGTCACTATCACCCACTTGCACCATACACAAGCTCTAAGAAGAGCCGTCCTATAGCCATATTTTGTACAATTAATCTACTGTTACATTAATTGTCTTCAGCAGATCTTCATTGGGATTTGCCGTTGATTCGAAGCTCCTTATAGCTGGTGATGCTTCGGGGAAGGGGCTTCGAAGAGTAGGACTTCGCCCACAGTGCCCAGTTTGGAATAAGGTCATATGGCTTAGGACCTCATCTGTAAATAGGCACTTCGGCTGTTAGGTTTCTTCTCATTGTTTCACTTTGGACCTCTTTTATGGGCCTTCATTGGCTTCGATCAAGTTTTGACTTCGGCCGTGTGTCAAAGTCTAGAGTTTGAAAAGTTGTCACATGACCAAAGCACCTTCTCGTGTTCAAGGTCCGTGTATTCAAATGCTAAAAATGTTTTGTGACCGACATATCTTTACTTGATTGTAAAATTTGGATTAAAAATTAATATTAATTTTATTTACAGTTTGAGGAAGGAGACAAATGGACAACAAATTTTGCCACCGACCACCCATGATGTGGTTGTGAGGTTAAAACGCGTTATTTCTGAATTCAAGTCAATATAAATAATTTGTGTCAACTAAAAAGCTCCTTATCAATCATTTCAATTGTGTCGACTAATAATATGGCATTTCAGCATAAAGCATTTCGCGTTTTTTGAAATTTTCTTTTGTCCTTTTTCAATCATCCTTTATAAGCTTAGGAACAATCAAACTGCTTGGCATGAAACAATGCTTTTTCCTACATAGAAGTTCTCTATTTATTTATTAATTCTTAGTATGTGTCTTCATAATTTATTAGGAATTTAAGTACATAAGTTGCAATTTCGATTATGATAAGTCATTATGTAACTTATATTAGTTTTGTGAGAATTGAGATGGATTTTTTTTATTAAAAATTTATAAAAAATGTGAGAGTACTTTTTTTTTAATCATTTATCTAAATTGACTATTTGTTGATATGATATTCGTCTTTAATTTTCCACTATACCGTGAGTACTTTAATTTATGTTATAGGATCTTTTGTTTTAATTTGTCCAATTTTTTTTTATTGATTGCGATGAAACTCGAACTTGGAATCTTTCTCTACTATATTAATACCATAGTTATTTATTAAATTAGTATTGAACGCATCCATTAAAGCGTAGATCAAATTCATTTTTTATCAAAGAATGTTGAGTTGGTATTACTCATTTGAGCCTGCATGTAAACATTACTTTTTCCCCACATATTATACTTATCTTCTTTTGTGTGCCTTCCAATTAATAACATATCAAAAGACAGCTATGGTGATAGGTGAGGCATTTAGGACATATCTATTATCGACACACATTTCATGCGCACAAAATCTAGCCAAGTGCCTTCAAGTGGACACTCTTAGCTTAATAATCATACGCGCCTTCATTGCTAGATCATCTTGTTAACAATATATGGAGGTTCGAATTTGAATTCAAATGTAACCATTCCCTCCAACCCACATCAAACCCACAAGGGCAACCATCCATTTCCAACATTAACGAATTCCTCTTATAGTAGCTTCTAAGAATCCAATAAGCTTGTATATAATATATGCTAGATTGCTAGAGATTTAAGGGGAAAATATATATATATATAGCTAGAGAAATTCTCTTTTAACAAAATAAGAATGAATTGCAGAAAACAAAACATCAATGCATTAAACATAAAAGCGAATTGCTCAACGTTATGATCAACACATTTATTATACTATTGCATATCAAACCGGAGGAGAACTTAATATCTCATACGGCCATACCTCTGGTTTACATAAACGACGTTTTCTATGATTTTTCCGCATACATTCTTCATGTTCCTTTTTAAGACATGTTGACCATGAAATCATCGAAGTACGAAATATAGGGAGAAAAAGGACCAGCCTCCTCTACTGGTAACAGATGATTAGTTTCATTGGGTTCGTTCCAGAAATTTCCCAGGAATCCAGAATCCGAAGAGTTGACAGTATCATCTCCAACTCCGTGAAGATCACTCAGCATAGAAAAATCTGGGCATGATAATTCACTAAAATTCAGTTCACTGGATAATTCAAAAGGGTCGGGCAAAGCTGCAAACATATTTGCTTGGTTGTTATAGGTAATAGGTAGAAATGTTTCAGGCCGGGAGTTATCTTGGGAAACTGCAATTGAATCAAAGGAAGTGTTGTCACAAGCTATCCAGTTGGCAGAATTGGGAGATAGCATTAGATTTTCCGATTCCTTTAGGGTTTGGATTCCAGAAGGTGAGTTTTCAATAGTCTGTTCTACTTGCACTTGGGTTGCAGCTTCCTTTCGTTTATTGCATCTCTTCATATGAGTATGCCAATAGTTTTTGATTTCATTGTCAGTTCTTCCTGGCATCTTTGCAGCAATGGCGGACCACCTGTATTTTGTAGTTAGGGAGTGTTAATAATTAGGGAATCAGAATAGAGCAATTCGCTGTTGTGCCTATGAAACGGCTTGTTAAATTAGCAGCAAATTTACGACTATCCCAAGAAGAATAAAGATTTATGTTTAACTTTTCAGCTTCATCGAATCCAACAACTTGTGAGAATGCTAGATTTTATGTTATCAATTTGTTTTCATTAACAGAAGGACTGTAATTTATTAAAGAAGTTTAGAGTTAGGGTGATAAAGTAGTTCTCACTTGTTCCCCAATTGGTTATGTAATTCCATGACAAAATTCTCTTCCTCTTTAGTGAAGTTCCCCCGTTTAAGACCGGGTTTCAAGTAATTCACCCATCGTAATCTGCAGCTCTTCCCACATCTTGCTAAACCTGCACATAGATTGACAAGTATTAAATTACACTTTCAGCTCTCTCTCTCTCTCAATTACATAGAATATCAAATCTTCTCTATAATATTCACATAGATAGATGGATGGATAGATAGATAGAGAGTTAAATGAATTAAACAGCAGAATTTTCTGTTTAAAACTTAAAAGTAGTAGTTAGGTTAAAGAAATAAGTGGAAGGATATTAGGGTTCCCTTTTCCAAATTGGAAGAATTGAATATATTGAATTTCAAGGAAGTAATTCAATTCTTCATTGTTTCTTCTATACTATTAGCAGGAATTTAGGAGAACAGAATAAAAAGGAAGAAGTATCATAAGATACCAGCATATTTGGGCAACAATCGCCAATTCCAGTGGCCATATCTCAGAACATAAGCCCTCAACTTATCATCTTCTTCTTTACTCCAAGCACCTTTCTTCATTCCATTATTATCAAAGAAACAGGGCCTCACCATTTTCACTTATTTGTAGTTATGTCTTTCTCCAGCTCTTTACTTTCTTTCTTTACAAGCTCACTCCTTGTTTTTATATATATGGCATAAGAGCAGAAGCAGTTTCCGAAGAATTTAATTGCATGTGTCAACGTACGAAATAACCTAGGAAACAGATATTTGGCATATAAAATGTTGTCAAAATATTAGAACGCGTTCCTGAAAGGATTTAAATATTGAAGAAAATAGAAATAATAGGTACGAGGAGCCATCTTCAGTCATACTTATGACCTAATACAACTGGTTAAAAGATATTCTTCACCTCCAAGCAAAACGGGAGAATATTTAATTCTGGTTGAAAATATTTACAGTCAAAGTATAGTACAAAATTCTTATTTTAAAGAATTATTAATACACTGCAAGACTTTATAGGTGTTTATTATTTTCATGTTATGCCTTATTTGGTGGAGATTAAAATTAGGCTTTTAATGGATTGTGATAAAAATCGATGAAATATGTTGGTAGAATTAATTGTGAACTTCGACTTTGATAAAAGTCTAAAGTTTATTTCATACCAAACGGGAACGTGGTATATATTGCACGTTACTAATCCATATAATAATCACGATTTAGTTTTATTTCTTTCCTTTTCCAAAATCATGAAGGATTACATTGATGCCATATATTTATATTGTTGTCAGTTTTTTAGAACATGCACTATAAGTCTTCAATCCTTGTTCATTGTTGTACTTATATTCCCGACCTTTTTTGGTTATATTATTGGCCTCAACATTCCATTAACTCGCACATTTTGTCGGGATGATAGTTTTCGTCCGAAAAGTTGTTAGGGGGCTTAAGAAGGCCTAATTTCCCCTCATATATTAACAATAAATAAAATAAATAGAAAGTGCGACAAAGTACACGAATGATCTAATGAGCATCGGTACTCATCTTATGTTAAGTACTGATGACGTGTCATATACATTCATTAGTGAATTTTAAACTTAATTCAAATGTTGAGATTCGCTATAAGTTTATGTATCAATGGATGTATATGACACGTCATCGGTGCTTAACAAAAGATAAGCACCAGTTCTCTTTAGATCATTCATACGACAAAGTATGTGCTCGTTAATTCAAAGCACGCTAATACAATATTTGCACATTATCCGTTGTAAGATACTATATATCTCTACATTAAAGAGTAATAACTTTGTTCACTAATATTCATATTTTCACAGTAAAAACTGAAAACAAAACTTATTTCTTTAAACACTTGTATTTATGATAACCATCGCCTTTTCTCTTACACATACTCTAAAATAAACCATTTCAATAATATCTAGGTAGAAATTAACCGTTGAATTTTTGTACCTAAATATAGTTGTGGCTGTTTTTTCATTTTCCACGAAGCCGGCCTAAAAAAATGAATTAATTTACGAAAATGAAGGCGTCTCTTGAATTATCAAAAAATGAATTGTTAACTATATTTTTCAGGGAAAAAAAAAATCTGCAATATATATCAATTTATGTTTAGCTTCCATTATTAAACATGACATGGTATAAAAAGGCATAGCTATACTTTGTAACTACCGGAATTTAATAAACTCATAAGTCACTCTCAGAATATAAGCAAAAAAAATTGAAATTATTAGTAATTTATTGTGTAGCTTCGTCTCTTCCTCATAAATCGTTGTCAAGCCATCATTTAAGACTTCAATTGGAAAAGACTCAGTCAATCAGATATGCACAAAATAAACGTGGTATATTCCATAAAATTGTTTTTAAACTGACTTAATTAATTACAAGAACAGGGTTAATGATCAATAAAAATTTACTTGCAATTTACAAATGAATAAGCTAACGTCAACGCGTTACAGTTAAAAAAATAATAATAATAATAAATATTACTTGTACGTTATACATTCTTGTTTACCACTTGATTTATATATTGTACAAGTGACAATATTTTACACCATGTTGGGAAAAAAAAATAGTTATATCAACTTGTGAAATCTAGCTACTTGTACATTATATAAACTAAGTGATAAACAAAAATGTACAAGTAGCATTCGGGGAAAAATAATTGATAGTAAATGTTACGTCATGAGGAGCTCTAAAGTGCTAGGTTCACACCATTTTTTGACTAAGAATTTTCTCTTTAGTAGACTTTTTGTACCACGTGCGTTATTTGTCAAGGTCTTAAGGTCGATATCATTGAAATTAAAATGAATTCACACGTTTCTACTGAATAATTTATCATTGTAATATATTGTTAAAATCTTGCACATGTCAATGCTAATTGATCACCGGTGAACCGTTCGTCGGCTCACGCATGAGGAGGCGAGTTGCGGGTGGGAGCAAAAATTCATGCAAGCTACTCATCAGCTTGCATAAGTTGACTCGTTTTTGTTTTTGGCAATTTTCTACCAAAAAACTCACCGAGTTGTGAGCGAGCGATTCACGAACTAGCTCGGTTCATTCACCAAGGACAATCTCGCATGACAAGTTGAGCTCCACTTCCTTGAAGTGACCCAACTCACATGATGAGTCAAGCCCAACAATAGGCTAGTCCAGCCCAATAGTTTAATTCGACCCATTTAATATCCCTACTAACGAATCTTTTCAAGGTGACGTGGAAAATTACGTCAACATGTTACAAAGACATGCCAAATAACATAAAATATTTGGAGAAGATTGGGCATTTTAGTCCGGACGGGACAACTATACATTAGATTTTTTATTCAAATTTGTTTTGTGTAATAAATGAAAAGGAAAAAAGTAAATGAAGAGACTGAACTAGGAAAATATTTGTGCAAGGAAAATGAAGGTGCAAAGAATTAAAGAAAATCTTTCTTCCACCGTCAGTCTAGCATCAACTTGGCATGTGATAGTGAAGCAGCGCAGAACAATGAATTTAAGCTAAAACCTTAAGAACACAATTTCTAAAATCCACAACATCAAGGAAACTCATGAGATTTTATTAATGTAAGATAAAAAAAGATGAATTAACTATTTATTTATAAGGGTTTACATAAAAACTTAGTTTAAATAAACTAAAATTGAAAGGAATTAGAAATAAACTAAATTACAAAAATAGCACTATAACTTTTAAAGTAGATTTCGAGTCCTAAACGAACTCAGATGACTAAAATTCATCATATGTCACAGCAAAGTGATGAGTTCTACTTGTCTCGTCGTTCTCTTTTCGAAATGGTAGTATGGATCTAAATCGGAGCTCGAACGCCACACCTGCACTATTACCCTTTTCCATTTTCGATATAATTCTTCTTCAATCCATTCATTCTATATCAGTCATTTCCACCTTTGAAGAACTAGACCCCGAGTTATAATTCAGATAAAGAGTCTCATCATCTTCATAGAACTCGTACAAATATGTCACATTGAACGTACTAGAAATACTCATAGAAGCTAGCAAATCAATATATGCATTGTTGTTAATCTGCTTAAGTACTTTGAAAGGTCCATGCTTTCTCGATTTCAGCTTGTTGTAAGTATCAACATGAAATCTCTCATTTCTATTCCTCACTGAGTTTACTTCCTAAAATTGTTTATCCAATCAACGTGAATCTGTCGCTACCTTACACTTTGCATTAGTCTTCTACTTCATCATGGACTGCTAGCACCTTTTCTGCCAAATGTTTCGCATCAACACTCTTACTATTATCCTTTGGAAACTTTACCAAATCCACTAAATGATAAGGAACCTCTATATACAAATTAGAAAAGGAGGTCCAGCCTATAGCAGTATAAATTATGTTGTTGTATGCAAACTCTACCTAAGGCAGTTCAAGATCCCATTGTTTGGGCTTATATCCACAAACACTTCAAACCATATTTCCAAGGATATGGTTTGTAACCTTGGTCAGTCTATGAATCTTGGGACGACAATGCTGTTTCGATTCAATTTTGTCTTAAAAAACTTCCACAAGGTAATTCAAAAGGTCCCGAAAATCTTGTATCTCGATCTGATGTGACAGACTTGGGAACTCCAAGTAATCTAACAATCTCCTTGAAAACCAGTTTGGCAATACTCGATGCATATGAGGTCTTCCAGCAAGCTATAAAGTGAGCCATCTTAGAGAACATGTCAACTACCACAAAAATAAAATCTACACCTTATTGAGTACGAGGTAATCCTGGAACGAAATCCATAGTAAGATCTTGCCATATGCCTTGAGGAACAGCAGTGGCGTGCACAACCTAATATTCTGCACTTGACCTTTCAACACCTAACAAGTGCAACATTTTCTGACTATAACTCCAACATCTTGCTTCAATTGTGGCTAATAATATATGGATTCCAAAGTGGTGGTTGTTTTGTCACGCCCTTAGTGTCCATTAAGACCTCCTCTATGCAGATCTCAAATTAGTTTTTCACGTAAAGATGAAATGGGAGTGCAAAGCTAGTTGCCCGTGAACAAATACCCATTGCTAATATAGAAACCTATCACTACTTCATGATTCACACACTTGCTCTAAATCTCCTTACAATCAGAATCATCTGCATACAGTTCCTTGAGCATTCAAATCCAACAATCTCTTGTGACAGTGTGACCAACAAAGAGGCTCTCCAACTAAGAACATCAGCAACTCTATTTAGACTTCCTGAGACAGCGCTCGATGGTGCTTACCTGATGGCGACAAGCGGTGTTGGCGGAAGAGAGAAGAGAGACGGGAATGATTAGGGCTTGGGAAGGGGGTGTATATAAATTAATTTTTAGTTTTATAATATTAATTAATAATCTTATTTATCACCTGATTTTTGAATTGTAAAATTTTATTCCCTTATTTTTGAATTGTAATCTTGAAAAGAAGGGGTTTGGGTAATTTTTCCTATATAAAATGAACGTGACATCCATTAATTCTCCATGGACCTTTGAATTATAAATTATAAAGCCCATTTATGAAGTTAAAAATTTTTAATCTAAAAATAAATAAAAAAATTGTGAAAACTGCGACCGATTCACCGGGTTACAGTTGAACCGGCCAGTTCGGTGGGTTTTAAACGGTTTTGTCAATAATAAAAAATCAGACATGATTTGGTCAGGTTTTTGCCGGGCCGGTTATGACAACATTGGTAATAGGTAAAAATTAACTATTTGGCATCGCATATATTAATCCATAAATTACTTACACATTGTTGCTTAGTTTATGTTAAAAAATAGTGATAAAACACTTGAATTAATTGATGAATAAATTAATCTTAAGCCCAGAAATTAAATAATCAACAAATTAGTTCAAATGTTATGTCATCATTGCTTCGCATAAGTTAAGCAATGATGTTGAAAAGATTATACAACCTAACTTTCAGCGTAGACATTATAATTTGAAGAATTTACCGGTATGATTTTAAGAGTGAAAAAATGCCAACTTCATATCCCGTGTACCATATTCATAAAACATGCCACCATAAGTTAGTATTATACTTTGCCACTCCTTTTAATTATCATTGCCATCCTCCTCATAGCCCATCTATGGAAAATCTAATCCCTCACCAATAACACCATGTATGAATATATATTTGAGACTTGGAACGAGATGCGTCAAAGGGCATGGTTTGAGAGAGTGTTGTGTTGTGCCGATCCAAGCTTTCACATGGTCCATGAGTAGAAGGAAATTGAATTCTTGTCTAGCTATACCCAACAATCTAATATATCAATCTAATACATATTAGTTTTGAAGTATTTGAAATTAAAACAATATTTCTCATACTTATCTTTTTGAAGCATGTCGTACTAGTAATTTATTATGTGATTATTCCCTGCATATGTCTATATCAGAGAACAGAAAGCCTTTGGAAGAACTTTATAAAACTTAATTGGATTGACTTGGTCAGAAGCAAGTCACATTTGCGTAACAATTGGGGATCTTCCACGTCTATATCATTGAATACAAATTATAATTAGAGTTTCATAAATTCTTAATAGATTAAGATTTTAATCAAATAGTACATTAGAACACAATTATTTTGATTTCAACCTCGTCGATATTAATTTAAGAACTTTTTTTATATTTGATGAAAAGAAATGAGTTGAACGCGCAATTGAAGAGTCATGTCGAGTTTAAATTTTTAGATGAATTTTTGTTTTCAAGAAATATGAATTTAATAAAATCTTTGTACGTACTCGAACGTGTTATTCACTAGTGGACCGTAGACACATAAGGTCATTGTTTGTCCAGTTATATACATCAATGACATATAATCGTTTGCAAGCGAGTGGGAATCTTAGAAAATTATTCAAAATGATATTGATTTTTTTGTCTACGCCTTTATGGAAATGGACTGCAATGATTTTACCGTTCTTGAATAAAAATATTTCATAAAATCATAATATAATTAGCCACATTATTTAGAAGTACACCACAAAAAAGGTCGTTATATTGGTATACAAACTAATTTAGGGCTTGTTTGATGTAATTTTTAAGAGAATAGATTTTGTTAAAAGTATTTTTTAAGAAGAATGTTTGACCAAAATGTACTAAAAAATTTTATTAGGTTCACGTGCATAATTATTTTATTAGGAGAATGAGTGATTGAAAATGAATTTGTAAAACTAAGTTTTAACTAATATGTACCATATGTGGGCTTAATATGGTATCAAAATGTATATTAATAGAGGTTTTGTCTATATATAGATTACCCTTCCCTAATATATCTGAACATCCAAATTGCAAAGCAAAACATGCTTAATATGCACTCTCTTTTGCTCCTTATATTCTTCTTGCCTCCACAGCTGTCAAACGCCACTGCCGCCCCCTCCAATATACCAGCTGACTGCCCAAGCAGATGTGGAAACGTAGAAATTCCATACCCGTTTGGTATCGGCCGAAATTGTTCTATTGATTCATCCTTTGCAATCATCTGCAATACTACCAGCTCCAACCGTCCAAAACCCTACCTTGATTTTTTCACTTACAATGATGTAACACGAACACGAACACCAACATCAACACCAACATCCAAAACCTATCGCTTTGAGGTCGTTAATATCTCGGAANGTATCGGCCGAAATTGTTCTATTGATTCATCCTTTGCAATCATCTGCAATACTACCAGCTCCAACCGTCCAAAACCCTACCTTGATTTTTTCACTTACAATGATGTAACACGAACACGAACACCAACACCAACATCAACACCAACATCCAAAACCTATCGCTTTGAGGTCGTTAATATCTCGGAAACCCAAATCTATGTTAAGAACTCGACGCTACAACTGGCAATGGCCTGCTATGGCATGGAACAAGATCCTTACAAGATCGATATAAATATAGATTTGTCAAATCATCGGTCTCCTTACCCCTCTTCAGACTCAAATCGGTCTCCTTACAATTCTTCAGACTCAAATCGGTCTCCTTACACCTTTTCAGACTCAAATCGGATCACAGTCGTTGGTTGTGATGACTTGGCTTTGGTAGAATCAGATATAAGTTATACCAACGGCGGTGCTTCTATTTTGTCATATTGTAACCCAAGCAACAGTTATTCTGGTAGTATCGGGTCATGTGAAGACAATTATGGCTGTGGCCGGGTCTTCGTACCCAAAAGTGGTTATCTCAAAGTTCAATTGATGGACGCGCATGGTATTTGGGGGCAAAACAAACCTTTCCAGTGCAGCTTTGCGTCTGTTGGCATGATGGGCGGTATTGATTTTGCTTTCCCTTTAATTAATCTCAATTACCCAAAAGCATTCCAAAACAGTAAAGAGTTCATGGATAAGCCATTAGTGTTAGATTGGAGAATACCTAGCCTGAACTGCACCTATATGAAGATTCTGCAACTTGACTATTGTAAAGAGAATAGTTCGTGCGTTGACTTGGATAAAAGTTTTGGAGGAATTCGCTGCGAGTGCAACGAGGGATACAAGGGCAATCCTTACCTCTATTCAGGATGCCAGGGTTAGTTTTGTTTTAAAATTACTATCCCTGCTAGCTCTTCATTTAGTCTAAAATTTATTTCTTGATCTGATGACAGATATAAATGAATGCGACAATAACCCCTGCGTCTCAACTGGAACTTGCATCAATACTCCGGGTTCCTATACTTGTTCCTGCCCCGTTGGTTATTATGGTGATGGTAAAGAATTTGGTACTGGTTGTATTTTAGTACCGATGTCCAGTAGCAGTAGCAGTAGCAAACTAACAATAGGTAACTTTCACATATTCAACAAGAATTTACTTGAATTTTAAATATTATACAGATTGGGAATTATTTTTATTTACATCTTGAATTTTTTGATTGACCGGTATATGCAGATATCTGTATAAAAATAAATAGGTCGATTCGAAGTTCGTTTGACTCAGATAAGAAAATTGCTTAAAAATGACTACTAATAAATTATTAGTATTTATACTTTTTCAAACATATATAAATTTGGATAAATTGTACACATAATTTCATATGTTTTGCAAAAAGCTATATATATTCTGAACAACTACATTCTCACTGTACGAATACTCTACCAAAAAGAGGGAAACTTGGTCTACATTGCAAATCTACCAAAATACATCTTTATCCCTCAATTTCGAGCAATAGTAGTAACTTGAACATCATAGTTAAGCTAGGACAACTCAGTATATCATTTTTAGTAGATATTGAAAATCTATATTTACTATTTACGACATGAAAGTATTAGTATTCTTAGTAATATATGATTGTTGTCACCTCAATATAAAATAAGTAAATAAACAAGAAAAATTCAAAATTCCTACTCATGGAAAACTACATGATTGAAGTCCAAAATCGGCGTGATGGTCTTGTCTTTAATTACGTTGCATATGTTAACACTTTCAGGATTATGCTTGAGCATTGGAATGGGATTACTACTATTATCAACTAGCTTTTGGTTGTACAAGTTTACGAAGAAGAGAAAAAACAAAAGGCGCAAAGAAAAATTCTTCAAACGAAATGGTGGTCTCTTGCTACAACAACAAATATCAACTGACGAATGTATACTTGAAAAAACATGACATTTCACTATTAAAGAGCTAGAGAAAGCCACTGACCTCTTCAATGAAAGTCGAATACTTGGTCAAGGAGGTCAAGGGACAGTTTATAAAGGTATGTTATCTGATGGAAAAATCGTAGCAGTAAAGAAATCTAAGAAAGTAGATGAAAATCAAGCAGGACAATTCATTAACGAGGTTGTCATGCTTTCACAGATTATTCATAGGAATGTAGTTAAACTATTAGGATGTTGCCTCGAAACAGAAGTTCCTTTGCTAGTTTATGAATTCATTCCTAATGGAACTCTTTTCGATCTTATCCATGATGAGAGTCGTGAGTTTCCATTTTCGTGGAACATGCGCTTGAAATTTGCTGTAGAAGTGGCAGAAGCACTTGCCTATCTTCATTCTGCAACTTCTATTCCCATCTATCATAGAGACATTAAGTCGACCAATATACTTCTTGACGAAAAATATGTAGCAAAAGTCTCAGATTTTGGAATTTCAAGGTCAATCGCAGTGGATCAAACTCATCTAAGTACACTAGTAAAAGGAACATTCGGATACTTAGATCCAGAGTACTTCCAGTCAAGTCAATTTACAGAAAAAAGTGATGTTTACAGTTTTGGAGTTGTTCTTGTTGAGCTCTTGACTGGACAAAAGCCAATATCTCTTGATAGAACAGAAGAGGAGAAAAGTTTGGCAGCAAAATTTTTGTCATGCATGGAAAGAAAACAGCATGAAGCAATTCTTGACATACAAGTTTTAGAGCAAGATAAGAGAGAGGAAATTAATGCAGTGGCCAAACTTGCACAAAGGTGCTTAAACTGGAATGGGAAGCAAAGACCAACGATGAAAGAAGTAGCCATAGAGTTGGAGAGTATTAAAATGTATCAAATGCTTTCTAGTGCTTCTGATACCATGTCTCAAGGCACACATTTGCGCAAGCCAAAATCATTCATGACTTCAGATGATGACTACACATGGACAAGTACTCAAGACAAAACCACCCCTTCATCAAGTGCATCTCCCTTAAAGATTCACAATTACTGATCGATGCCTTCAGTGGTGTTTCTAAACAATTTTCTCATTTGTTTCTTTTTGTAATTGTCACCTAAGCAACTAAATAACGTTAAAGTGCAATTTTCCATATCAAATAGCAGTCTTCTCTGTATTAACATTTTGAAGTACCCAATTGGAGGTGGAATTTTAAATACTTTAAGAAAAACTCCATTTACTGTATGAAATGTTAAAAATCTTAGTCAACTTCTTAGTAAAGAAACACACTCAAAACTCAAAGTTATTAAACTGGTGAAAATAATTTTCAACATGCCCACAGGTGCAAAAATATCTTGACATTTCATTGTTTAATTTTCTCATCTAAAATCTTGAACAAATAGAGAAATAGTAAATTTATTTATTATATTTTGGTATAATGCATAAGAGATATTTCAATTCAATGTTAAATCCATCAATGGCCACCTTATACTTAGTGTCATTAGGGTCACCCAATTTGATTTTGTTTCACCATAACTACTCAACTTTATATTTAGTATCACATGGACAACTAACTCGATTTTATTTTATCATGACCACTCAAATTCATGTAACGTTTCACCGTGATCATCCCACTTTTCATCGTTTTTACTAATTTTAAAAAGTGTAAAATGATAGGTTTGCATTATATATATAAAATAAGTTTTTTTTTAAAAAAAATTATATTAAAAATATATTTTATTTTATTTTATTTTTTAAGTAACGTTTTGTTTAAATAAGTTTTTACCCCTTTTAAAATTAGTAAAAAGAAGTTGGGCGGTCACATAGTAAAACGTTATATAAAATTAAGTGGTCACGATGAAACGTAATATGACATTGGATGATCATGGTAAAATAAAATAAAATTAGGTGATCATGATGATATTAAATATAAAGTTGTGTGATCATTGTGAAGCAAAATCAAATTGAATGGTTATGGTGACACTAAATATAAAAGTTTGGCGGTCTTCGATGAATTTAACTCTTCAATTCAACTTGATAATTTACATGATACATATGAGTTAAATGTGACAGCGTAACAAACTCTTTGTGCCAAGCGGAATCTTAGTTTTATTATCCCTACTATCTTAAATATCTACTATCTTAAAAGAGGTAATCCATCATTTACTGTTGATTTGTGAAGCATTTTTTATCTCCATCTTATCCCTAGCCATCCAGTGTCCATCCACGCATCTTCAAAACAAAATGGTTCTATGTACTTCTTCTTACCCACAATTGTTGAATATGAAAAGGTCAAAAGGGAAGCAACCACACAATTGTTGACTATGAAAAAAAACAAAAAAGGCAACAACCACAATTGCACTTTTTAACTCTTCTAAAAAATAAAAGGAGAAAAACAAATCTTCAAAAATGAAAGGAGAAAACAAAAAAGGAATCAACCATTAAATTGTATTCCTGTTTTAAGATATAATCCACGATTTACTATTCATTTGTGAGGCTTTTTTATCCACATCTTATCTATATCCGTCATCCACTGTCCATTCATGAAACTCTAAAACAAACGGGTAATATGGATTTTCTCTTACTCATAATTGTAGACTCTTCTTATGTCTCTGAGAATAGAGAAAGGAAATACGGAAGCATCCATTTACTATAGGTAATCAATTCTAAACTTAATTGTATTCCTTCTTCTTCAAACCTCGCATATGTTATGACAAAATTATTGGAGGTAAGTTACACATGACAAGCATGTTGTAAAACATTAATACAAAAGTCACATTTCCAAACATTGGAGCAAGTTTCTCAATTGTAACTGTGGTAAAGAGTTGGCATTGGCTTCACAAGCCAGTTATATAGTTCTCCAAAGCACAACTTCAATTAACATTATTTATTGATTATACGTAAGAAATGTTGATAGAAGCATACAAAAGAATAAGAAATCTAAACTTAACACTACTACAATGAAACTTCAATTTATTGCAAAATAGAACAAACACACCCATTCATTCCACTCTAGCGGACACTTCTCTTATGTTGACATCCACAACATAAAGCAAAAGGTTAGATCCGTCAATGTGTGATGATATACTTTCCATGATTTTCCCTCGCTCATCGAACGGAGCGTCAAACAAAAGAACGGAATTGGTCTCCACGCATCTCCTTGATGCATGAAGACATCCATCTCCGCAAACCACAAAGTTGGTAAACAAAACATAACACATGGGGCTTGTTAAAAGAATTAATAAATAAAACAAAGAAAAATACAGTCCGCGCATCGCGGCTAGGAGTGTCCGCATAGCCCGGACATTGTTCTCAAACAAAGAAAATTAAATGTTAAATTGTCAGTTTTTTAATAAGCTTGGGATTATCGAGTCCTAATTTATCAATCTTGCTTAATTTATATCCTGATTTAAACCAATTTAACTAAAGATATCTTTCACATCTCGTACATTTAATTCAACCATTGTAACACTTTCATATCATCAATATGTCAACCATAGTGTACAAATAGCTTAATCCACTACATATAGCACCCTCTATCAAGCTTCCTTTGCCTTCTAGGGCCGCAAGACATCCCACATTGGCAGTCTTCCTTTACCATGAATGCGCTCGCATCACAGGCAGTACAGCCCCCAATTTCCTAAAATATTCAATATTCAAATAGCTAAATACAGAAAAAGTTCACGAGGTGAGCAAAACGCAACATAAGAAACTTTTCTAAATATAATGACAAGTGAATTTTCAATAATTCAACAAAACATTTAGTGTCGTTATTTAACTTCATTCTCGTTAGCAATTTCAAGAGTTAAAGCTGATGGCAACACAGAAATCTTTTGAGTTATTCAGACCCCTTTCCCAAATCATATTTAAGGGAAAGAGTATAGTTGAACTCAAAACACTAGTTGAAAACACATTCAACAACCAGCAATGGTGAATAATTTCCAATCAAATATTTTATAAACACGAAAAATAAAAATTGGTAATTTAGAAAATCGAAAAAAAAATGAATAAATATTGTCTCAGATATATATATCCAATAATTACATATAATAGACTAATAGTGCAGCAACCCCAAGTAGGTTCTCCCTTTTCAGGGTCTTGAGATCAAATACACCTCAATTGTGGATTATCTCATCATGGAAGACACGGAATTTATGGTTACAAAATCAATCAAAAGTTAATAATTTAACAATGCAATTGGGAAAATAAAAATAAATGTCGTGGATTTTGAGTAACAACTTGTTCAAGAAGCTCAGAGAGATTAAACAGCTTATCAATCAAGAATTTTCTGAAGCAGAACTGGCATAATTGGCTGTGTATCAATCATCAACGCCTATAAAAACTGAAACTGTAATTAAAAAATTAAATAGAACAACTTTTATTGGCTTATATCAAGATATTCAATCAATTTTATCCATATGCTTCATGGATTATGCATCTAAGAAGCGCAGGTAATTAATTAATCATAGCCAAACAATTTACAGAAGACAAAGATTCAACCGTTTTAAGGGTCTCTTTACTGAAAACAATAACTGAAAGAAAATCTAAAGGTGTGGAGAGGAAGCAAAATATAAAATTCCAATTCAGATCATATGTAGACGTTGATTTGACACAGATTTGCCGTGGAAAAGATGTACAAAGAGACAAATCTGCAACACTAAACGACGTCAATCTAGCACGAGCTTTGGGGCTTCGACTTCACTTGTAAAATCTCAGAAGAGCCCGGGAGGCTACGTGCAAATTACACTTTGTACATGTGAATTTTAAACACACATGAACACACAGAGAAGCACACAAAATCATAAAATTGGATGAATTTTTTGAGATTATTGCTGAGGATACAAGACTTTAGGGTTTGATGTAGATTCATTTTGGGGGCTGAGATTTTATGAAGATGGTAATGGAGAAGATTGGATTATATAGATGGAATTCAGAAACCTAGAGAAGCCCGGCTCACAAGAATTTACTAAGTAAGATTTATGTTTATTTGCTATACACCTAATTATGGATAATTAGTAATTTAGTACTCATATTTTGTGAAGTACATAAAATTGATCAGGTGATTTTTTATTTTGTTTAATTATTTTTAAAAAAAACAAGTTGATCTCAATGGTAATTGGGAAAAGATGTAATTTTTCTTATCAAGATTTATTTAATTATTCTATTTAAGCAATACTGCAAAAATTTGGTAAATGATGTTTCTTGTATACAAACAAGTCATTTTCAGTTGCTTCATATTGATAATTTTTTATAAACTGAAAATATGAGAAATTATAATAGAAGGCCATTCTGAAAAATGTCATTATAATTTAGATTAATTAGTATCTCGTACTATTATGGCCTTCATCATGGTTACAAAAATTTAGGGCATGTTATCTTTATCGTTTTCAGTTTTCGATTTTTCAAAACAGTGAAAACACGTTCTTTTTTCTATTTTCGAAAAAGCATTTTCGAAAACAAGTTAAAAATTTACAAAGAAAACTCAAAACGACAAATTTGTGGTTTTGAATATTTTCAGTTATAATCAAACTAAAATTTTTAAACACGTTTTGGGTGTTTTCAAAATGTCAAAAAGAACACATTTTCAACAATCTCAAAATGGCCACTTAAAACACAAAATCTAAAATGAATTCAAAACTCAAAACACAATAATAAAACACAAAAAGAACAACCCCTTATTAATTTATGTTTTCAAAATTTAGAGTGATGTACTAATAGGCTCTTCTAGCCCATTTTCAACTTCTGTATTACTCCAGCGCTTCGGATATCACAGGCCCTCTGTAATAAATTGTAGCGGAGCCATTTCATGAGCAGGGAGGCTAAACACGGTTCTTTGAATCAAACGTCGAAAAAATCGATTCTTTTTAAAATATCAAAACCTAAATCGAATAGGATATATGGATCGATCTATCTTTCTATTCAAGAAAAGCATGCTTTTTAATCCGTTACGACAATATGGCACACGACACATCGGCCATATTGTTCTCAGGTAAAATGCAGACCACCTGCTTGCGTGATTGTAGTATTTATAATTCTCTCAAAGTTCAGCTACCCTCTGCTAGTCTTTCCTATTCAATCTCATGTTTCTTCACTGAACGACTTAATTCATCAAAGCATCGATGTTCAGCATCAGCTTTGTTAGATAACCCAGCTACTTCCAGGTGCCGCCTTCACCCCTCTTTCCTTCATTTCTCTTGTAACCTTTTCAGCTTCCTCATATCTCTACTTACTAGCATAAATTCTTGCCAGCATGGGCGGACCCAGCACCTGGCTAGCCCTCGCGGCCGCCCGTGTTGGGTCCCCGGAAGCCGCAGGTTCTCAACGCCAAGTTGCCGTTCGTCGGGAAGAAGAAAGACTGAAGGAGAGCTTCTGCTGTCTCTGTCTGGCCTTCTGCTGAATTCCGTTTCTGTGATGTTTTAAATTTTTTAAGCCTTACTTAAAAAAGGCCCAATTGAA
Source organism: Fraxinus floribunda (assembly GCA_903798395.1). Lineage (NCBI taxonomy): Eukaryota > Viridiplantae > Streptophyta > Magnoliopsida > Lamiales > Oleaceae > Fraxinus > Fraxinus floribunda. The sequence continues at coordinate 254 of CAIGRS010068953.1, read as the reverse complement.
ACTTGTAAGTCCATTAGTGATTAGCCCACACAACTTATCCAATTTAACCAAATCCAAATCCATATCAATTACCATTTCTATTTACCCATTGTTTGTCCGACAGAGAGAAGGGAAGGGTAGCTACTGACGATTACGAACGATGGTGAAATTTCTGTGGTTGAGTGGTTGTGCCTATGAGTCTTTGACTGTGGTCGGTGGATGGTGCGATGGTTGGAGGTCGATGGTCTGGTGCAGACGTGCAGTAGCTGGAGGCT
>CAIGRS010068947.1:0-10233 GCA_903798395.1 Fraxinus floribunda | reverse complement strand
ATTAATGTGTTAATTTGTTTTTAAAAAATTTAAAAATTTAATTAATCCAATATAAAAAAAAAACTATTTAATTTCGAACCTTATTCGGTTCTTCAGTTCTTGGTCTAGACCTGTTATCCGACCCAAATCGTTCGGTTCTCGATTCGAGTACCCATTCGGGTATTTAATTTATAAAGAACCGCTCAGTTTGGTTCGGTTCAGAACTTTTGTCCAGCCCTACTTATAGTCCACATGCCGTGGATAATTGTTTGAAGCCCAACAAAACCCATAGATGGGTCAAACAAGCAGATTACTGGACTAGAAAAATTTACTGAGAGGCTTCTAGTCCATGGACTAAATGGGCCTGGAACAAGTAAATATTTGCTTTCAAGTTGTCATGTCTAACCATATTTAAGTCCACATATTATCATAGTCAATAACATGTCTTGCATGACCCAAATGAACCTTCGTATCATGAAATTTGCATGTTAACCCATTAAATCTAAAAAGGGGTGTGCGATACCATTCGGCCTTGCAATCCTAAACGTCCATTTTTATGCAAAAAATTGCTGACACGCCCACGTTCCTTCTTTAACTAAGATGAATCACTTGTACTGATAAGCCCATCGGAAGAGGATTGTGGGGTGGTTATTCCTGGCTACTCCCAAAATAACTCGATGCATATTTTGGTTCATCAGTCCTCGAACTACTCGGGTGAAATCCTCTGCAGCCAAGAACTCCACTTCCACCATCAGCGAAGTTCCTTGGATCATCGTTGAAGAATGACCCACAAACCAATAGGCACTGAGCAACTCTGGAAGGAGTCGAGCGTCAACAAATTCAAATACGCTTCCAAGACCATCGAGGCACCGAGTTATTTTCCAACTAAGTTCAAATTTTGTTTGCACAACTATTGTTTTGTTTCAAATGTATACTCTGTTGTTCATCCCTGCAAAAACTTACCACGGTAGGTAAAGAAAGAAAAGTAATATCAAGTGCATGATTTCAAAACGTCAGTAACAGACCCTGAAGAGTACTTCAGAAAATAGTACTAAGCAAACTGCCACAAGCCGTTCCCACAGGAGAGTTGAGAAAACATAAGCATCCTACATGGAAAATCAAGCTAGTGTATGGATGACTAGCTCAAGGATATAAACACGCAGACTACCCGGTCCAGAACCGTCCATGATCAAACACAAAACATGAGCAAAGTCACTAGACATAAACTACGGCCGAAGTTGTCTTTATACATGAGCCGAGAAGGGATAACTGCGCATCAACAGAAAAACATGGAATTACGGACACTCTCCTGCAACTTAGGCATCTGTGGCACAGGAGGACCACCTCCAGCAGGTGCCGCCCCATTGTGGCTGGATGATGTCTCCGACGCATCTTCAAACTTCATCCACTGACCCAACTGGGTAGCAGCCAAATGAGCATAGCAGATAGGAGCAACTGCAGTTGAGCACATACGAAATCAATCAGTCGAGTAAAATTAAAATGAAAGCAGGAAATACCCAAAGGCACAGATGAATTTGGAATCTAAATTTGTCTCATCTTACCGACAGATATAGCAGTAGTGCTCCTCTGGTAACTGGAATAAAGAAAGATGCGATCATAAGTCAACTACTTTTTATTGTTTCAACTTAGTGAGTGAATTAACTGTAGTAAATAATTCACTTACACATAAGAAAGGTTGTGCACAAGCTCCTGTAGATCATCTGGTGAGAAACCCACCTCATCTAACAGAACATGGTAATGAGTTGGTCGGGTCGTCCCCTGAAATAAGCAAAGATAAAATTAGCAAATGTTGATGGCATTCTAATCCACACAAGTTGTAGAGGTCAAACTTCTAACAGCATCAACAATATAAAGTCCAATTAAATTCCAAATTTGCCAAAGAAGCATGAAGATAGTCATACTGCAGTTCTGACATCATATTATTAATGGTTTACACCCAAATATTGAGAAAACATAATTAAAATATGGTAAATTTTAGTCGTTCAACTTGACTAGCCAAGCCGGTAAAGTCCATACAACTTCTAGATGACAATCACGTCAGAAAAATATAGGTATTACAAATTTTGTTCTCACTACTAAAGAAATAATTTACATTTAAGATAGTTACAAAAGGATATGCATAACACTTACTATCATCCCAGCATGAGCACACAGGTAAAAGTCATTGTTTCGGGGATGACAAACTTTGTTATCAATTATCGTTCCTGTAAAATCAGAATGTTGTAGGAGTCAATGGAATGACGCGCCTTCACCATGCAACTCTTTTAGGTAAATACAAATAATAATTTCCCACAAATATTTTGCACGATTAATACATATTACTTACCTGGCTGCACATTGTCCGGGGACCCAGGCTGAAAGAACTTTGTGTGGTGATTTTTCTGTGCAATGATTACGACGAATTTGGGTGACCACTTCTCATCTAGAAACTTGCAAGCCTGTGCAATGAAACAAAAGATTGAAAACCCAAAAACTCTCTTTAATTTAGTTCGAAATTCAAGAAGATTTTAAACTTCTATCTTAAATATGATAAGTGTGACTACCTCTATAATTTGATTCAATTCAATGTTGAGAACTTGATTAAACTGAGATTCACTCACACCATCCCTGATAATTTGCACATGGGGAAAAGTAGCAATCAGCAAACCTTTTTGTGGTGCAATTCATAGTTATGATTAAATGATATCAAAAGAGACTAAAAAAATAGTGGATAACAATATGCTTTATGAATAACTAATCAAATGTGTTTTGAGATCGATAATATATTTATAATGTGGAAGTACAACCATTTACCTGAATATGATTATCTGATCAGGCTTCCTTTTTCCAGAACTGACGTAGAAATCTAGCAAAAGTTCCCTGCAGTTCAAATCATGATCGAATTACTTGCTTGTACAGTCAAAGAACTTCAACCTATCAAATGGCTGCTGAAACGGGGCTTTGCTTTAAAAATGCCAACCCAAGACAAAAAAAACTCACCTGATTATGCCCTCATCCTCAGTGTCGGACACACGTTTATACAAAGAATCTATCATTTCCACCTTCGGGGACTGAGTGCGAACACAAGCTCGGTAACGAGAGATCGATGGCCATTGCCTCGAGCTGACTACCTGTTTAAAACATAAACACAAAAGCAGGTTGCAATAAGTAGATAATATAGAAAAAATAAAAACTAAATATCAACCAGACACGAGAGAGGGAGCACTTCACCGCAGCAATGGATGGGATATCAGACTGCCCAGGGGAGCCATGTGACACATCCATCCCAAGAATTATGGATGGAACCTTGGATACCATTGGAATAGACGGATTTTGTTCGATGGCTAAGACAGAATTTAAGCCACCAAGCTGCAAACAAACAAGAATGCGATGGGCAAACCATAAAATTTTCAAAATTTTGAAATTATCCAGGCAAAATCTCATAATATTTAACACAACACACAATTTCATCGAGTATCTTTTACCTTTGCGTTGATCTTCAAAAGAAGATTAGTCAGATACTGATCGTTAACTCTGGTGGGAGCCAGGCATTGAGTAACGACCCCAAAATCAGCCAGATTTTTACGTTTCCATGGACCTTAAAAGTTTTGAACAGGTTTAAAAGATGTCTCTAATTTTTATGCATAATTTATAATAACAAAAAATTGCCAACTAACAAACCGTATATGTCACAGTTTTTTCTCTCCGGAAGTAAACAGAGAAGGAACTTGGGAGCCCCAGGAAGCTTTGACTGAATTTCTTCAAACATCTTTTCTACCCGAACAAGTGGTGGAGCCCGTCTGAACTGTGGGTTCTCTTCAAATACATCGAACGGAGCCTCCACACTCTGAAGACAGCATGTAAGAATTAAAATAGATTACCAAATAAATTTCATACAGTAACTAGTAAGCACGAAAGAATCAGGCAGAACATACAATTCCTTTCATTTCTCCAACTTTAATCAAATCCCTGACAAGGCCACGTACGTCACAGCGAGCTGAAAAGTTGGCAACAGCCCATCGTTCTACCTTGCTGGGATTAACAAATTTCTGTCCAACAATATAAATGTGTTTTAAAGGGTGACGAATCACAGAAATTGGTATATTAATTTATACCTATGATCAGTTTAGCACAAGGCAAACCTTATTATTGAAGTTCCACCTTCCGTTTCTAGCATATATATCATCTCCGTTTCCAGCTTTCAACTGCAGATAGAAAATATAAGATAGGTTGAAACCTTTCCACCCACCTTACTAACACAAGATTACAATAAAATGGATATGTAGATACAACTACAAAGCATAGTGTCTCAAAAAATACCTTCGGGGTTGGCAAAACACGGCCATCAACCTGTGTAAAGTTACTGCTGATAGAAATGCCGCAAGAACGAAGCAGAGGCTCAGAATCATAGTTATTACTTTTCAAAGCCTGCCACAACCCGATGCCAGTTAATCAAAGCCAACATAAAATCATTCACCTACCAAACAAAAAAAAAAATAACTTACACCGCTCAGAGTTGACATCCGCTCTTGCGGCTTTTGACGTGACTTCTCCACAAGAGAAGCTCTCTGAAAGGTGGAGAGAGCTTTGGTGTACCGTTGCAAGGACACCAAGGAACAAAGCTGCAAAGGCAAAAGCAAACCAATTAAATTCCTGCTTTCCAGAGATCAGTGGTGTTTATCATCCATCAGTAATAAACTCAATAAGAAATGCATAAAATAGAAAAGTTGAATTTTATTACAAGGTTTTACCTCAATAGGGAAGTAAGTTGGACGTTTAGGCTTGCCAACATTGATACAAGGTAAATCGGCAGAATAGCGCAAATCAATATTGCGGCTATTAACAAAGTAATCATAGACAGTCACTTCGGTGGTTTGAGCTTCACCAGCATCATCCTTGTTTTTCTGCTTCAGTGAGAACCTGAAAATTTGAGGAAAAAAACTCCAGACTCATGCCAAACAACGGAAACTAGAAAAGTGAAAAAAAATTAAATAAATAAGAAGATTGAATGGAACAGATAAAACATACAATTGCTCTTTGCAAGGCCTCTCACTTAATCCAGTAATTTTGTACTCTTGGTTAGTAGGACTCGTCGTTATCCTCAAATTCTTTAGGACACGTTTTGCCTGAGGAGTTCAAATTTAAGTAGATTTTGCTTGCAGTGAGAAAGCACTCTTGGTTGAAGAAGTAGTTCAATTAAACACAAACAACTGCCTAGATGAAATAGCTCCTTACCTTTGCCCAGTCAATAGAAAAGGGATCCTTCACATTTTGGTTCGCAATAAGAAAGTCTACTACAGGACCAGGCTGAATTATCATAGTTGTAGATACGTCTGAAAACATAAAAATGGATAACATTATAATTAAACAATTGCAACGAAATTATAATACCTTAATAACAAATGATGAGGGAAAATTATGCAAACAAAGTATTACCTATGTTCAAAGACAAACCTCCCTGAGAGGTTCGGAAACTCGAGTGGAATCCACGACAGCCAAGAACTCCTCCTCCAACGTCAGTGAAATTCCTCGGATTATTGTCAAAGAAAGATTGACGAACCAGAAGGCAACCCCTGACATTGAACATATGGTTAATTATTCGTGTCATAACAACTTCAAGAGACGAGTGAGTTGGACTGTGCCAAAATTACTTATTTTACTCTTTAACTTACATTTTCAGAAAGTATACTATTAAAACTTAAGTCTTGGCTTACTTTCAAGAAAAGTTACATTTTAGCATAGTCTGACATAATCTATTTCATGTCTTATACCACTTCAAGCTAGAAGTACAGCTTACTTCTTTGCAGCATGCTGCCTTAAAATGATATCCAAAACTCTCAAGGCTTCTTGGGAGTTTTCAGATTCCTGACCGCGTAAAGCATTTGCAATCGCCTGCATGGGGATTTTGGCAGCAAAACTTATCTCCACTTTATAAGTTTTGGATCGATATGGTCTCCTTAACCTTTTCTTGTCACCCTCATTTGGACTTCCAGGTCTGCCAGGACTAGCATTTCCATTGTTCCTGCATACAAACCATGCAGTAGCATAAAAAAACACAAACATCAAATAAAGTTAAAACGACAGATATTCTGACAAACCTATTTGAAGTAACATCGTCAAGCACAACAGTAAACTCGAGTTTGTTTCGTGGAAGTGCGCCTACAGTAAACAGGCTTTTCTCCCCATCATAGGCAAATTCTTTACCAGCCAACTCAGTATCGTAAGTTTGGTGGACTCTGTCCAACACTTTTCTTCCAACACCTTTCCCATCTACAGGATGACCATCTTCGTAGGCCAGGGCAACCTAAGAAGAAACAAAATTAGGGAAGCAAATCAAGTAAGCCAAACATTCTTAAGCAAAAAAATGTTATAATACCACCAAAATAGATAAGACCAGAGATTGTGGTTACAAAGACGTACACTGTAATGAAAGAAGTGCCCATCAACATTGGAGACATTCACTTTGAAGTGATTGGTCAGAATAGGAACCTTATTTCCCTTGGTACCCGTGCCTCGTCTAGCCATTGGAGCACGGAAAACCTTTTTTACCGCCTGTTCTGATTCCGCTTTGATTGGAGTAACGTTTGGAGGAACAGGCGGGGGAGGCGGCAAAGGATCTGCAGCCCCATTATGTTCTTGTTCAGGCTCCTTAACCCCATTATGCTCTTGTTCCCCATTATGAGCTTGTTCGGAGGGATCCATTGTCAGATTTCTTAGAAAAACTTCACGAGGTGATTCTGAAAGTCTGGCAACAACTGACAAGTTAGGAGATAATTTATAAGTAAAATTAAACAAAATGAAGAGAAAAACAGCAGAGTAAAAACCCGGGGAACTTGAAGAAACATAGTTAACAGGGCATAAACTAGTCCATGACAACAGCGAGGGTAAAAATAAGACCAAAATGGAGCATACATATGACAGTATACTGGAAAGCAAGATAGCAACCCACAAAAGAAATAGCCAAGAAAAGCAGCTAAAAATCTGATTTTGAGCAGATCTAAACAGCTAACAAGCATAAACTAGTCCATGACCAGAGCAAGGGGAAAAAATAGATCAAAATGTCGCATGCATGATAGAACACAGAAAAACAGAGAGCAGCCCACAAAAAATATAAATAAAAAAGTATTTTAAAGAAAGCAGCTAAAAAAGGTGATTTTATGTAGACACAAATATCCTCCACCGACAAAAATAAATAACAAAAAAGAACGGCTTCCTCTGACACTAAAGAATCAAATTGCATGAGACCAAAAATGAGGGGGAAAAGCATTAAAAATAAACCCAACTCGTCAAAAACTATTTCTGGCGAGTGTAAAGAAAGATCGAAGTAAATCAGAAAATAGCTACGCGTTTAAAATATATATATGAAAATAAAAGCAAACAGAGAGAAAGATCTTATTAAACACTTTAAAACCCACAAATTCTAAACAAGTTTTAAGATCAAGTTATGCGACAAATTATAACAGCAGTTCGTTGGTAAAATATAAAAAAAATTTGCAAAAATGCCCAAAAAGTGGGAATCTAGGGGATTTCAAGAAATCGTGCCTTAAAACTCAAGAGGGTGTGAGAGAAAAAGTGGAAATGTAACTGGCTGCGCTAAAAAGAGAAACAAAACCCTAAAAAACAAGTCTTTTGAGAGAGGAAAACTCAAAATTATTACTGCCTTTAAAAACCTACAAAACAGAATGCGTAAAAACCGGCTTTGATCACGGTATTTAACAAAATAAATGAACAGATTTCACAAAAATGCAGCAAAAAAAAAAATTACAGTCGATTTTAACAAACCCTGAAATTTGACACAAAATCGCAATTAAAAAATGGGCTTCGAGTGTACAGCAATTTTACCTAAAAGACAAGATTTTGAGAAGAAGATGGTGTAAAAAAACAGAGAACGAAGAAACCCTAAAACTAACTGGCTTTCAACACCATGAATTAGGTTTCAAGAGTGAGAGAAAAAAACTCAGATTCTCACAAAAGCATCTTTAAAAACCCACAAAAACTCATGTTTGAAGAAATCAAGAGATTTCATCAAAATGCAGCAAAGTAAACAATTTTACAGAAATTTACAAGAAAATGGCCCATAGAAAAGTACTCGAATGGATAAAGATCCACATACCTAAAGTTGAAGAAGAAGCCTAAAAGAGCATTAGCTAGAAACCCTAAAACTGACGCTTTAACGCCCTGGATTATAGAGAGAGAGAGAGAGAGAGAGACAAGAGAGTGTGGTTTGAAGGAGTGAAGGACAGTGCGCTTAAAACAGCGTCACTGCCTAGGTATCTGTTTTCACCCACGTCCTCCCAGTGAGACCCACGTTGTGTATTAAATCCCACCTAAAAATGGTCGAAGTATCTTATTACATGTTTAGTCCCTGGTCTTTAATGTCAGTGGAAAATTAGTCCTAACCTTTGAAATTGAACTTTTTGATACCCAACTTTAGTTTCATGTTGAAATTGAGGGGTTTTTTTTGTGTCATTGTTGAACGTTAAGCAATAACTTGTTGTTTAAATTCATTCATGTGTAGAATTAAATTGAGGATAAAATTGACTCGATCTGTTACGATTAAATTTAATTAAATAAAAGGGATAGCAGAATAACAAAAAATAGAGAGAAATTTGTAATTGGTGAGAGAATGGGTATGTACAAGTTCGATTATGAAGGTTAGGGGTTAATTTGTTACAGATGCTAAAGTTTAGTGGTTAAATATGAAATTTTCTCTAATAGTTTATTCAAAGATTTATTTGATTATTCAGTACACATTAAAATTTTCATTCTTATTTTTCTACTTATTTTCAACTACACATTCTTCATTAAAATAATATTTTTCACCACATCAATAACTTTTCCTTCTTTTTCAACCATACATTCTCCATCATTTTACTATTTCAAAATACATTTTTTCAAAATAATGTGACTCAACACATCATAAACCAAACAAAAGTTAATTTTAATATTTTTCAACTTATTCAAAATTGGTAAATTTTGATATAGAGCTTTCACTATTACTAAAATTCTATAGCACGGTTAGTACATTTTATTTTATGTAGACCGAATATTTTTATTTACACATTTCGTAGAGATGTACTTACATCACATGTATTATTCGTAGGGAGATGTTAGAGGTACCCGGCACCCCTCCAATAGGGGGGCGCCACTTAGCGATGTAGTAACCCATGTAGTAAATGGGTTAGTACACAAAGAATAATCCTTATTCGTATACCTCCATTGTCTACAACTTAAAGTCTATGCTACATGCCCCCAGGTCACATTTCAAGTGGTAAAAGGGAAATGTGGAAAAACTTCAATTTTACTTGAAGCGTCGCGTCAAGGGTTTGAATCCTGAAATATGGATTTGATTTTTGGGTAAGTGCAAGTATACAAGCAGTCTTCCACTCTGTTCCCTTGAAGGCATAACCTGCGATTTATCTCATTCACTAAGACTCAGGACAGGACAGATAGGAGCCCCTAAGGTTGGGATTCTACCTTTTTAAAGTCTATGCTACCTAGAAAACGCGTATTAAAATTTAAAATGAATGATTTAAGTGAACAAAATTTAACGTCGAATTAAGCCCATGTTTGGCACCCATTCTATTCTCTTTCTCTTTCTCATTTTTTTCTCTTTTTTCATTTCAACCACACATTCTCCAAATAAAATAATATTACACACAAATCTAAAACTTTTCATCACTTTTTCACTACACATTTTTCCATCAATCACTATTTCAAAATTTCTCATTCTCATAAAATGGGTTTCAAACAGGGGCTAAATGGAATTTAAAATGGCAGTTGGATTGGATAATGGTACGATTAATTCAAAGTAGAATTTCAAACGACTTTTGGATAATGGTAATTTGAATTCAAAAGTCAAAATGATTTGAGATGTCTCCATCATTTTTTATTAGGTGGAAAGTATTCAATTTTCCACTTTGTCCTTCTATTGTTTGACTTATGGTCAAATATACCATCAACATTTCATTTAAGCTCCGTTTGATACTAAACATTTTTCATTGAAATTTTTTTCGTTTTTCAATTTTTGTAGTGTTTGATAGGTAAAATTTTCAGGAAAATATTTTTCAACTTTCCAAAATTTCCACATTTTTGAAAAAAAAAAAAAAAAAAATCTTGATATTTTGGTTGGTAAAATGTTCTATTTTTTTTTGGCAATTGAAAAGAATTATAGACATAATGGTAAAAAGAAAATTCATTTTTATTGACAATTTTCATGCAAAATAAAGCCAAACAAATGGTATTTGGTATGGT
>CAIGRS010068916.1:0-11521 GCA_903798395.1 Fraxinus floribunda | reverse complement strand
AGAGATCGTCAAAGATTGCGATCATAATATTTCCTTTTACGTTTATTTCCTTTTACAGTTATTTGTAACCCTATAAATAGGGTCTTCTACATTGTAATGTTATCAAGTCAATATAATACAATTTATATACAAAATATTGATGCCACTACATTATTTGGTTACTATATTCATATTTAAGCTGTAGACTAAATCTAATGTGAACATGAGGCATTGATGTGACGTAGAATTTGGACTACAATAACTTCTAAAAGCTTATAATATAATTAATAAGGTGCAATATCATGATTGAAATTCATGGAGAATCAAGACCCTTAAACAGTACTAAGAAATCTTTTTCAATTACTCGTACCGTATATGGAGGGAGAGTCATAATGCAATGAATGTGGAAGAGTATTTATCGTATAATAGTAGAAATATAAAATTATTTGTCTGTGAATCATTGCTCCAATTTCAAATTGTGTACAATGTTTGCAACATTAGTTATATGACATGATTCTGTCTAATTGTGTGAGAAATATATATGTAGAAAGAGAGCAACAGAAGTCTGATAGTGTCACGCGTCACCTGAAGGATACATCAAGGAAGAAGTGGAAAAGTTAAATATGTAAACTCAGGATAGGAGAAATTGAAATCTTAGATCTCTTTAGTTTGAAAATGAAAAGGGAAATTGAATGTTAGATCTTGCACAGTAGCAGGGTAAATGACAATTTCTCTGTTATAACAGCCTCACTATATTAATCCCTTTATTCGTGGATTGTTTGTCACCTTATATTTCAGGAGTAAGAACCATTGAGAGGTCGAAACCTAGTATTGACTGGGAAGGAAAACTAAGTAATGATACATCTTATCCGATCAACTATAATGACTAAGACTACGAGATCGTGACTAGGAATTTACAAATCAATCCACGTGGAGAAAATTCCAATGAATCTGTAGATTCTGTTAGTGGATTGTCATAAGCATCATGCCAATACACTTACGAAAATAATTGATGATGTCAGAAGGAATGGGATTATGACACCTAGCACGCATAAAAATTTAATTTGAGCTACATGCTCGTACTAAGTGTCCTATACACGTTTGACTATTCTACCTTGGCCTCAGTATATAAGTGGTATACCTTGAATTTCTGGTTGTAGATAGAAACAGCTTCAGCATGTGCCAGGAGTTGGTGATGAGCAGCCAAGTATGGTTCATTTGATGAATGTTCCCGTCTTCCAGGGGCATATATGCCAGTACAGTACCCATTCACTGAAGTTTGAAGGGGTCCATTAATTGTTATCCACTTCTTCACTCTATCGCCAAAACTAGAGAAGCAAGTTTCTGCATATATACCAAAGTATTTCCTGGATGTTTGGCACAAGTGAAACAAAATATCATCACTGACTGGATATAGGGATCAATTGCGTTTAAAATGTTGATATTAATAAGACCGCGTGTCCCTTAAATAAAAAACACTTTCTAATGTAAGACTTCAAACCTTTCTCGTACTGTCCATTTTTGCCTCTATAAACAAACACAAAATTACATGTGCCAATCTATGTCATCTTTTTAAAGGATTAATTACACCAAAGGTCACTGAAATTTTGACTAGTTACGTCAATGGTCACTAAAGTTATTTTTTTATGATAATACTCACTCAACCTTCTAGTCATTACACTAATGGTCAGTCAGTCAGTCAAAAAAATTAATATTAAATCCTAAGTGTCACCAAATAACATTATTTATTACGTCAAGTTAGCAAAAATCGTTGTTAAAACAAAACATGGTGGTAAACTGCACAATATAAGCCAAAAAATCTGACCAAAACTAAAGTCGTATTACGTTTTCTCATTTAAATGTGTTTAATCCTCAATTCCTAACACCCTAATTTTGTTGACTTGGCATAATATATCACACCTTTTATCATTAAGTGCCACGTAAAATTAAATATTAATTTTTACATGAGTGATCATTAGTGTATCGTTAAAAACTTGAGTGACTATAACCTTAAAAAAATTACTTTACTGACCCGTTTTTACTTTAGTGACACCTGGCGTAATTACTTGAAACTTCAGTGAATTTGGCGTAATTAACCCTCTTTTTAGACGCTCTAGTTTAGTATTTTATCTTCACAGTACTCTGTACAAGAACATATTCACTTTTTTGTCATTGAGAGAATGACAATAGTTGGTGCCCTTAAAAAATTTGATTAAAATTCAAGTCAAAATCAACAATTATTTTAACCACACAGTTCATCAACTTTTATCAAAATCTGCTAAAACTTTGATTTTAATCTTTACCAAACATGGGCTAGATCACATTAGCAGAAATTGGTGAAATGAAAAAATCACGGCAAACTAAAATGTATCTTTATTTCAATCTAATCCATCCCTTTTTAACATTAGAGGTGGGTTCTGGATTTAGAGCCCGTTTGGTACCGATTAAAATCCAATTAAAATTGAAAATATAGCCGTTATTGGGTCTCACTCATCTAATAAAAGTCAACAATAACGGCTAATTTTTCAATTTTAATCCGATTTTAATCTCTACCAAACACGCCCTAAAAGTAATTTCATAAAGAAATAAGTTTTTAAATGTATCTTTATTTCAATCTAATCCATCCCTTTTTAACATTAGAGGTGGGTTCTGGATTTAGAGCCCGTTTGGTACCGATTAAAATCCAATTAAAATTGAAAATATAGCCGTTATTGGGTCTCACTCATCTAATAAAAGTCAACAATAACGGCTAGTTTTTCAATTTTAATTCGATTTTAATCTCTACCAAACACAACCTTAGAATCATAGTTACAACAACATAACATTATAACAAATTGGTATGCTATAACAATTTCTTTTAATACCTTCCAGTTGATCTTTTATCTCACTTTTTGAGGGATAAATAAATAATATGGAGAGTAATCTAAATTCAGCTAAACATTAGAATATCAATCCATCAGCACTCTTTATCTATTACTTTTATGAGAAATTACTTTGCAAAATATATCTCAACTTATCAAAATACACCTCCTACAATTAAAGGTCATTTAAAAGTCCCCGCATTGTGCGTTTTTCTTTTATACGATAAGAAAATAAAAGGGTGTTCTTATTCTTCAGAGTACATTGACTATGCAATCAAAAGTAATCTACATTTGGCAAACAAGAACCTTCAGCAAGTGACAAAGATCATTCCCATTACCGATTATTATGTACCATTACGCATGAAACATGCTTCACTTCAATTTCACATTTTCTAGTGAACATACACATTCAGAGAAGAAAAATGCATGACTCCTCAGAGATTTTCCTTGAAACATACATTGGAAATAGCACCTCGCAAAATGAAATAAAAGGGAACGAGCAAGAGGTTGATACAGCTAAACATGAAACATGTCTTATTCAACTCAAAGTACATAAAATTGTTATGCAATAAAGAGACCTGACAGTAGGCCATCTATTTTTATCAGATTGGAATACCATTTCATATAGAACATGTTCCTAATCACAGAGCTACACAAAAACCTGCATGCCTGACTAAACAGAAGAAAATAGAACATGTGATTGACATCAGAAAGAATGGCTCACTTTGTTGATCTTAGTTTAGCGATTTCCCCATAAAAGGACAAACTTAAAGATAATACTTACACAATTTCTTCATTCAACCACCCTCCAGTCAACTCAAGAAGATTTAAGGGGAGATCCCAATGGTACAATGTTACGAAAGGCTCAATACCTGAGATGGAACAATCAGTTACCTGTCAAATTGCACTTGAAAATAGATGAAATAAAATATAAAAATCATGAGATTATACCATTGTCAATTATTGTGTTGATGACATTGTCATAATGCTTGATCCCTTCAGTATTAATTTTGGTGCCTAAACCATCTGCATATCGAAGCCAACTGCACTTATCATTACTCATTGAATTACTGTGTCGGAGCGAAAATGATGCCAAACAGGACTAGGTTGTAAAAATCTTGCCAAACACAAACATATTAAAAGATTTGCTATTACTTTTTATGAAAGAATAGGTAAAGAAGAGTGAAATTTCCGTGGCCCATGGTCACCAATTTCCTTCATATAGAAAGCATGGCATGGAAGTGTAAATGCCCAAGATTTCCGGACCACAAAGACATGGTTTAATAGTAAATAAAAAATCTCGCCTCTTTGCCTACGCCTGTTCCCGTCCTATGTGAAGCTCAATTGAATAATCTAATGATCTTCATTTCTCATCTTCTCAATTAGCCCTTTTGTTTCGATGTGTATTCCTATAATTTGAGCCAAAAAAAAAAAAAAAGACACAGAGCAACATCAAACCCAAATTATATGATTTCCATGGCCAAGATAATATACATGACAACTCGGTTCACTACCTCCTAGTAAGCAGTCTTAAGAGAATAGATCAAATTTAAAATCGATTTCATCCTCTGTTGACACAAAATTGACACTGGATGCAAAAAGTAATAGTCTCTCCGTTCCAAAAAGATAGTCCTATATACTATTTTTTTTCGTTATAAATGAAAAAATATAGTAAAATTTAATACTCTAACTATACTAACTACCATTTCTTAGTCTGTGTGAAAATAACCGTAGGAGTATCTTTTTGGGACGGAGGGAGTAGCTTGAACATCATAGAAAACAAAAATTTTACCAGGAAAAATCCGACTCCAGGATATGGAAAAGCGGTAAGCTTTAAATCCCATTTTGGCTAGCAGCTCAATATCTTCCTGTGTTTTAAGAAAGATCTTGCAAATAACTATATGGGAGTTGATTCATGAATAAATGCAAGGAGACACAATAATGTTGCTTGATTTAAACCACGTCCACAACCACAGGTTAAATAATGTCCACTGATTATAAACTTGCTTAGATTGAATTAAAAGAAGAATAAATCGGAACAGACACCTTGTAACGATGATATTGATCCACAGCTATATCTGCATTGCTCCCATCAAGGATATTGCCTAAAAAAGAACGCGAAAGAGAAAACGGGATTGATACCCAAAAAAAAATCAACTTAAAAACTAAGCACTCTTAGAGAAAATTTTCCGAGAAAATTAAATAAATAGGCCATGGTATTAAAAGTGATCGAGAAAAAAAAAAGGATATACCAGGAGCGCGAGAGAAAACATCCCACATACTAGGACCCTTACCACCCTCATTCCAAGCTCCTTCAACCTACAATATCAACAAAAGCTTTCATGGGATTTTATTGGTAGAAGTTTCACTATTTTCCTATCTAGGCTCTTGACTTACAAACTCAAAAGTATTTGAATTCATAGAAAAAATCAACATAATTTCCTATCCTGGCTTGACTTGTACGATCAAAGTCAAACAAATATACACCAGAGTGCCATAACAATTTATATCAATTCCTTTAGTTTTCTAGAAAAATCCTGAAGTAATTAATGGCATCACAAAATTTAACAAATCCAAGATTTCCAGCTACCTGGAAAGCAGAAGTGGCGGTTCCAAAGATGAAATGGGGCGGGAAGTCCAGTCGGCTGAGAGAGTTTTTGGAGGCATAAATTGAACTCCATTCTTGCTCTATTGATCTCTTCTTATCCAGACCCTTGGTTGTGTTCGAATTTGTCTCCATTTTGATTTCGATTTCTTCACACGGGATAAGAAATTGATGGAGAGACTGTGTAAGAGTGAAGAGAAATGCACCTTTATCCGTTTGGCCACATTATTCCCGTTACAATCAGGAACAGTAATTTTTTGTGACTAAAAAATCAAAAATAAAAAAGTTTTTTAACTTTATGTTTAATATTATTTTATTGAAGAAGATGGAGAAAATAAATTATAATTTAAAGAGAAATAATTGGATAAGCTCGAAGAGTTTACTATAAGTATGTTTTACAATAAATAAATTTTCGTTGGTTAAAAATTAAAAATAAGTTAATTATTTTAATAAAGAAATTTAGAATTAAGAAAAGATTAAATTAAACACGTTAAAAATAAAAATTACAAAAAGAAACAATACCAAAATCAACAATTGTCTATAATTTGAACTCGTCCCAAAGTAGCAAGCTTTGTTACTCGATTCATGCTCCACTGTCACAGAAAATTGTCATGTTCCTTGACAGAATGCCTCATAGACTGTTTAAAAAATAGTTAAATTTTGCATCCAATCATTTGTTGTCATCATTCTATTCGTCAAATAGATAGACAATAAGTTCTAGTAAAGTGGCTTAACTCTTGTTCTCTCAAAAGGATCCTTTCATACCTCACAGCCTTCTTAAAAAAGTGCATCTTTAGGAGTTTGACAGAGTGTATCAATATAAGTAATTTTCTATGAGATGGTTAAAAATATACTATGGTAAGTTCTCTTGTAGTAAATAAAAGAGAAAAAGTGAGAATTGAGTAGACGGCAACGAACAATGTCTTTGATTTTTGGACTTGAGCAATATAAGTCTATTTTTCGTTAATGTTTATAAATTGTTTATAATTACTTTCTGTTTATGCATTTCGAGGAACTCAAAAGTATTATCTACTTGTTCACTATTCATTTTTATTTATTTAAAATTTAATTCATTTATACACACTTCCAAACATGCATTTTACATTACTAGTAGTAAGAACATGCATTGCATGTTTTATGTATCAAATGAATGAAGTACTATTACTGTTTTTAAAGTAGTTGCAGTAATTGATATTGTAAAAGGAGAAATTAAAATTTTAATATATATATTTACAAAATTATGTATATAATGCGAAATTGTTGAATAAACGTAAATGTAATGTTATGATTACAATAACACTTCTTTGTACATAATATTTTTTGTCAACATTCCACATCGTTTCTTCTTTTTATTTTCTACTTTTACCAAAAAAAATTATTGTTTGCAGAGAAACTTCGCGAGAAACTGCAACATATAGATGCCCATGAGAGAATATATGTTTGGGAAAATATATTCCAATAGTGGCATTGTTTGTCCTTGAGCCCGTTAATAGTCATTGCAAAGCATAAATGTCTTTGAAATTGTTTCATTTTGAATTTGAATGGATATCCTTCATCATTTGCTTGAGTTAATGGGATGCGTGGAAGAAAAAAATTGTTTTCCAACATATTGTCCAACGATTATTTCCGCATTGATAATATGTGTCTCGAAATCACGACAAATCATTTGTTTCATTACAAAGACTGTTTTAAATAGGTTCAAATTCCTTGAGAGCATCACTGAACAATTCATTTTCAAGATTAACTTAAGCGGTGGGATACCATTTGACAACAATGTATTTAGAAACTCTTGTGGATGAAATTGATTTGTATCATCTATTGCTTTGTCAAAGCTAACAAATTCTTCACTTTCTCCAAGAAATAACTTAATTGATTTGTCATCGAGGTAGTCAACATACTCATTTTTGGTTGAAAGAATTCCACGTTGTGTCATATATTTTCGTTAAACGTGGGAACACTGCATTGATTTAGTGTAACTCCGAAGTTTCAATATTGTCGCATGCTATAACTATCTCCTTTGGTAAGTTGATGAAGTCATCCTCTATATAAGGTTATGTTTCATTATCAATTTTGATCAAGTATTGTACAAATCGATTGTCCAATATTATTTTTAATATGTATTATCTGTACAAATAATACTTTTTAAATATATTTTACATATTAATATTAATGGATGTAATAAAATATGCCAGTTAATTATACATGTAGTATTATTATAGTTTATATTAATCGTATGTAATAATTTTTTTATTAATTGTGTACTAATAATTAGTAATAATCGTGTTTAGTGAAAATTAATTGACTTAATTTTTTAAAGCAATATTAATTATTAATTATCTTATTTAGAGGAAATAAATTGAATTATTTAGTATTCCATAGTTAACCTTTGGTATTCCATAGTGAAACATATATGTAGTATTATTATAAATTCTTTTAATTGTATGTAATAATGCATTTATTAATTGTGTACTAATAATTAGTAATAATTGTGTTTATGGAAATTGATTGAATTAATTTTTCAAAGAAATTATAATTATTAATTATCTTATTTAGAGGAAATAAATTGAAACATTTGGTATTCCGTAGTGAATTATATATAATTGTATACTAATAATTAGAAATAATTGTATTTAGTGGTAATTAATTGACTTAATTTTTGAAAGTACTAATAATTATTAATTATCTTATTTAGAGGTGATAAATCGAATAATTTGGTATTTTTTTTTTTTAATCTAAACTTACATATATTCATATGCAAATGCCAATTAAAACAACTTTTAAATAAGGGTAAATAATAAATATAACATATTAATGCAACTTTTCATTTTTTTTCTTTTTGTAAACCATGAGGGTATATTGGGCATATACGTAAATATGTAAGGGTAAAAGTAGTATTTAAAAGTTTCTCCCTAATCCCCACTTTTAATATATTGTAGATGTAGATAGATTAGTCATCTATTAGTAAAAATAAGGATACTTTCAGAAGGTGAATTAGATAATTCTAGTCCCCTAATGACAATATTACATGTTGTTACATTTTACTACTAAAGTTAAAAGAATTGAGTTCTAGATCTGCTCCTTCATCTCCAATGGAACACTATATTAAAGTCTCCTCAAATGATATTTAACCCCATTTTGCCTTTATTCACACTTTATAATAATTATTTATTTCATCTATGTTTTTATTTAATATTTTAGTGTTAATAGATTTTAATTTATTCATAATTATTTTTGATAATGCCAACATCAGTCATAGCTCGAGCACTATGCCCGAGGAGAAATTACCTTGTCAATCCCTAAACCCCATAACCTCTTCGGGATTATCCTCCTCGGGTTCATGCCACTTTGACCGACCATCTCCCTCGAGACCCATTGACCCCTTTGTGACTCTCCCTCGTATCTATGCTTATCCAAACCTAAGAAAGGAAGAGCCCTTTCCTCATTCGGGATGGATCCTCACATCAGAGTCTCATCCTAACCAAACACCCGAGAAACATAAGATCAACTAAACTACAACTTCTAATTGCACTAGAATTCCTAGGGATCTCAACGTTGTAGTCCTACTAGGAGTCCTCCACCTACCTCCATAAATATATCATTCCAATTTATTATCAAGGTACGTTTTCACACAATTTTCAGAATATATATTCTCTCTCTCACTTAAGTATCGGAGAGGCGATGAGGACACACCTCAACGCCTTTGTTTCAGGTACCGGAAGATTACGTTCGTGTGTATTCTCATCTCAGTCGTCAAGCTCGGATTTCAACAGGTGCGATTTTTTATAGCATCATTGGCGCCGTCTATGGGAACCACTACCAAAAGCCATGGTCAACACACGTTCAGGCCTTCCTCCAGCAAGCTCATCCGCACCAGATCCACCACTTATGGCAGAGCTTATAACTCACCAAGAAGAATCATCTGCAGTACCCACCACCCAAGCCTTCGAAGAACTTTGTCAACAAGTGGCAATGCTAACTCAGTTGCTAAGCTAGAGGAATGCCCACCAATGGTAGGACAGCAATGAGGGTTCATGAATGATGCTTGTGCTCGGGATACTCAAGAAGTGCATGATAATGATGGATTCGGGGCCTCGAGTGTACCCCCAATGGCCTCAATCTCGAGGTTGGTCACCATGGACTCAAGAGAACTGCTAAGATTATACAGGACGGAATCACTGTGGATTGTACAAGAACACCTAGGGGACGACAGGATTTACCCCTAATACTCTTTTCACTCCAAAAGTACTCTCATATTCGCTCCCGAATAGGTTTAAGCTCCACTACATGAAAGAGTATGATGGAACAACTGATCTTATCAACCATCTCAATGTATACACGAACTTCATAAATCTGTAGGTGGCTCCAGATCTTGTGATGTGCAAAGCTTTTCTACAAACCTTGACTAACGCTGCTAGGGATTGGTTCTCTACCCTGGAGGCCAACTCCATTGCATCATTCTCTAACCTGGCCGATAAGTTCTCCACGTTCTTTGCCGGTAGTAAGTGCATCAAGAAGACAACCATATCCCTCATTCAGCTCAGGAAGGGACCGAATTCGTGCGAGGTTCAATAAGGAAAGTCTTCAAATATCTGACCTTCACATAACTGCAGTAATCTCCGCCCTCACATATGCAATAAGATGCGAGGCCTTCAAGATGTCTTTGTCAAAAAACCCGTTGAAGTCTATGATCGAGCTACTTAATCGAGCAAAAAGTACATTAATATGGAGGAAACACTTAATCCGAGGAGAAATTCTCACCCGACCTCGGAGAAACCCGAGCACAAAAGGCAACACGGCTTTAATCTTCGTTCGGAAGTAAACAGAGGTAAGTAGAGACAGGAGACACAGCTGACATCACTGACTCGTCTGAACACTTCAAGGTCAAATATTCTGATGAAGATCAAGGATATGAAGGAGCTTAAATGGCCTTCGAGGATGCAGTCACCTCCAAACGCTCGGGACATAAGTAAGTATTATGATTATCATCGGGAATCATAGGCATACAATGGAGAACTGTAAAGCCCTCCAGCGAGAGATTGAAGCTCTGATAAAAAGGATATTTCTAAAAGGAACGATCGGGACAAGGGAAAAGGTCCAAAAGGAAGAAGGAATGACAAGCCTACTGCAGGAACAATTAACATTATTTTTGGAGGAATAGCATCCGACGGAGGCTCAAACAGTGGGCGTAAATAGTATGCCAGACAGTATAACCCGAACTAGAGGACGATGTCGGGAGACATGGAAGAAATCACATTCGAGTCGCAGGATCCGGAAGGCTTGTCATATCTGCATGATGATGCATTGGTCATATCAACGATTATAGCTAATTTTAAGGTGAAGAGAATTTTGGTTGATAATAGTGTTAGCCCAAGAATAACTAACCAAGAGGGGGGTGAATTGATTTTTGAAATTTTTTCGACACTTAGTTTNATATCTGCATGATGATGCATTGGTCATATCAACGATTATAGCTAATTTTAAGGTGAAGAGAATTTTGGTTGATAATAGTGTTAGCCCAAGAATAACTAACCAAGAGGGGGGTGAATTGATTTTTGAAATTTTTTCGACACTTAGTTTCAAAACTATTCAATACATAAGATATAAATGCAAAGTGTAATATAACAAGTAAATATGCAAATACGATAACTTAATTCAAGTATGGATATAGCACAATATAAATGACAATGTGAAGTAAAGTATAATAATGTAAAGATAACAAACCAATTCAATGGGGTTCGATACACAATGTGTTCTACGTCCCCATTACCAAACTCTCTATCACGAGCAAGATCAAATGCACTATAATGGTAACTTACAACAAGGAGCACTTATCCTTAGGTGACTTACAACAAGGAGCACCTACCCTTAAATGACTTAAAACAATGAGCACTTATCCTTAAGTGACTTATAACAAGGAACACTTATCCTTAGGTGACTTACAACAAGTAACACTTATCATTAGGTGACTTACAATAAGGAGCACCTATCCTTACAATCAAGTTTTCACAAGGCTCTCAAAACCGTCAAAATGTAAGTGAAAATTTTACAATTGAAGAAACTCTCTTAACCAATGATA